>BPLR01012298.1:0-160632 GCA_021605095.1 Caerostris extrusa | reverse complement strand
GCATTACGTATTGCTTCGTTATAAATGTTTATTTTATTTATAACGAATACAGGCGAATATGTTATTACCTCACCTAAGTAGATTAGGAGTATTATAAAAATCAATAAACTAGTTTTCTAAATATTAAGCGGATAATTAAAATTTGTTTTCTCTCATTATTTATTATTTACCATTGTTATTGAGAATCTCCGTAGCCTGCTAGTTTTTGTATATATGGCCAAATTCTTAAATAAATTATCAAACCAACTTCTTAATAAATTATTTTTCTCTAATATTTAAGAATAACCAAACCTTATTCTTAAATACAGTAAATAACAAAATTCTTATAAAATAATAAGAACATAATAACCAAATTTTTTAAAATAAATTATCTAATACTTAAGCAATGATAAAGCTTCAATATTGAATGCTGTGCTATTCCGAAAAAAAATCATTATTTTTTAATTTTTAACTTTTTATAAAATTGATTACGACAAATTCTTTATAATGCATCTGTCAAAGCCCTTTTATTGAAAAAAAAAGATGCCATTATCTTATTATGATCAAGAAGTATAAAAATCCTGAAAATCTGACATGGGTTAAACAACTTTCATTAAAAAAATTTTCTTGTTCTTTATCTGAATCAATATATGTCTTTACATAGAGTATGCTGAAAATTTTTATTAAAAGTAATAACATGCATTTAAATTACTTGCAGAGGATGTGAGATGGATAGAAAATGTTTATAGAAGTATTCTCGACAAACATTTTTAAAATAATAGATAGATTATAATAGCGCAATAAATAATTAAAAATAAATATTGTATTGCACGTATATAAAAGAATTTGTATGCATTAAAGAAACACATGTTAACCATGAATAATAATAAAAGGCAATTAAATTTCGAGTCACAATTATAATTAAAGTAACATCATAGATTGAAGATGGCATCATCAAATAGTAATTATTAATTATTATGTTTTTCTTTCTAAATGTATAAGACGAGTTCTACTGTAATTCCCTTCCTTTACAAGCAAACTCACGTAAGAAAGTAATACAGTAGAACTTCTGTAAAGTCGAACTTCAAGGGAGGCACCAAATAATTCGAGTTATAGAGTTTTCGACTTACGCGGGATTTTGTAAGGAAATATTCGACTTGCAGAGGTCTAGAACTTATTTTTGAGTTAGAGAGGAAAAATAAATAAACATTGAAGTTACGGAAGTAATAAACATGTTTATTTGAAACTTAAAAGTTATATTATGTACTACAATAAAAAATCAAAATAATTCCGAAATAATTTCAAATGATCGAGTTGTTATGGCTGTAAAAATCAAACATTGCTAATGTTCGAGATACAGAGGTCCAATTTTTTTTCGAGTTACGGAGGGAAAATATATATTAAAATGACTTGTGGGGATTGAATAATTATTTCGACATAATGAGGTTGAAATTTCGAATAATGGAGGTTGGGGCTTGAAGGGAAGGGAACAAAATTTTTTTTTTTTCGATTTTTTGGAGGTTTTCGACTTATCGAGGTTCGACTTAGAGGTTCTACTGTAAAAAACACAGTCAATGGTTTTAATACAAACGGAAACGGAAACAATAAAATAAATTGCTTCGCTAACTTTTACATCATTTGGCTTTCACTTGATATCATACAATGACCAAAAGACCAGAAAGGGCAGGTATCAATTTTCTTAGATTTTATTTTTCGCATGTGGTTAGTTGCATTAACGCTTTCTGTTAAACATCTGTTACACCATGAATCTGAATCTTGCTTCGTTAACACCTGCTCTTGCATATTACACGAATAAGATTATGATTCGCCAATGCTTTTATTTCATTTTCTGAAAATTAAACACGTTTCGAGTTAAATTATGAAATTCAAGCAATAATCTATGGCTTGTTGCAGCAGTATTTAATCTCGCAACGTATATGCAGATATTGGAGAACTACGCATGGCGACCCTTTATGGCGAAATTATTATTTAAGTGGATCAGTAGTGATTTTCTCAGCTGGATCTCGTATCCACGGTGTTCTTAAAAAAAAGTTTGGAATAATAAGAGGTAATATATTTAAATGAATAGATTAGTTATGTGTAACTAGCTGGGTATTACCGCTATTATGCTTGCATAAATTTTACTTTAATGCAATTAATGCCCAACTGTTGGTTCAGTGATAAAGCACGTGTATCTAGAGAGTAGAGGCACTCAAATTCAAATACATATATTTAAATGAATAGATTGGTTACGTGCAATTATCTAGGTAATACCGCTATTACGCTTGCATTTGTAAATTTACTTTAATGTACTTAATGCCTAACTTTTGGTCAAGTGATGGCACGTGCATCTAGAGAGTAGGAAAGGGGGAGGGGAGCAGATTTAAAACCATAGACATCGTTTGTTGTAGTTATTGCTTTCAAAAACGAAGAGACTCGATGATAATTGTCACAATGCGTATAAGAGCCTCGCAACGACTATAACTGCCTTACCCCCAAATATTCTGGCAGGAGACAATGGCCTTCTCTCTTCCCTTTTTGTTAGGCTATTCGTGGAGTATTTAAGTTGAATACAAGTCCACAGTTATAAAAAAAAGAAGAAAAAAAATATATAAATTACTTTGGAAAATTTTGAAAAATATAACGTTTTAATAAGCTCATTAAAAAGAATATTAATTAATATTATAATTATATTAATATTAATATTATTATAAGAACCTTTTATATTTATATAAAACGGTTTATTATTATTACGTTTGTTAATTATTTTAGTTATTTATTTTAATTTTTTATTAACGGTTAGTTTATTATTTTTAATTTATTTTGATTTGACATCACAAAAAAATTAAATTTTAAATGCAAAGTCTATTTTTACATAACCCAGCCGATATTGTACGGTGTGTACTATTTACGTGTATTTGTGTATGTGTACTATTTACGTGCATTTGTATATGTGTACTATTTACGTGTATTTGTATTTGTGTATGTGTATTTGTGTATATATACTACGAAATGTGTACTTTTTAAAAAAAAAAAAAAAAAATTTTTTCTTTTAAAAAAAGTACACATTTTAGAAAGCAACACACTACATCGTTTTCCATAAGTGCATGAAACACTTGGGAATTTTATGAAAAAAAGTGCAATACTTTTTGGTTCACATCGAATGTTTTTGATAAGTATTTTCAAATAATATATTTTTATACACATAAGTTATTTTATATAAGTATTATCAAAAATTTGTTAAAAGAAAATGTCCCAATATTTTTAAAAGTTAATACTTTATTTAATATTCTTTTAGGATTTACAACAATTTTTTAAAGTTTTGGCTTTGAGTTGATCAGATTATCAGTGATGTCAAATCAAAAATAAATAAAAAATAATAAACCAATCGTTAATAAAAAATTAAAATAAATAACTAAAATAATTAACAAACGTAATAATAATAAACCGTTTTATATAAATATAAAACGGTTCTTATAATAATATTAATATTAATATAATTATAATATTAATTAATATTCTTTTTAATGAGCTTATTAAAACGTTATATTTTTCAAAATTTTCCAAAGTAATTTATATACTTTTTCTTCTTTTTTTTATTACAACTGTGGACTTGTATTCAACTTAAATACTCCACGAATAGCCTAACAAAAAGGGAAGAGCGAAGGCCATTGTCTCCTGCTAGAATATTTGGAAGGTAAGGCAGTTACAGTCGTTGCGAGGCTCTCATACGCATTGTGACAATTATCATCGAGTCTCTTCTTTTTTTATTCGTTTTTTATTTCTGTATTAATGTTTTATTTTCAGTTTTCTTGCATCATATTTTTTCAGTTCTCCTTACGTTTTAATATCTCGTTATTGCAAATGTATGCCTCATTATTTCCAAATATATTTCACAGAATATAAATTCGTCAAATGAATTGTTTTTCTCTCATTTTATGATATATTGAAGACGAACATTCAGAGCAGTATGTTTAGCATCGTTATCTCGAT
Organism: Caerostris extrusa; assembly: GCA_021605095.1. Lineage (NCBI taxonomy): Eukaryota > Metazoa > Arthropoda > Arachnida > Araneae > Araneidae > Caerostris > Caerostris extrusa. Next base: position 156,660 of record BPLR01012298.1, on the reverse strand, counting down.
GTAAACTAGTTTTCAATAACCTATTTTTTGTTTACGATAACCTATTTTTAAGCTGATTACTTTGAGGAGTGTTTTGATGTATTTAAATAAACTGAAAATTCAGTTAATAAACACTAAATTTTCGAATGTTGTTATCGATATGCTCTTCCATATTAATGTTTCACTTTTTCAAAGCAAGTTCTTTCAATTGAGCAATATTTTTCATATTATATTCATATATATGAAAAATATTCAATTTCAATATTTTTGTTTTCTTTTCCATTATTATCCAATCATCAGAGCTTAAAATGTTTAACTTTCACAGAATGAACTACAATGAACAGTTATTTATTCTAAAAAAAAAAAATTGTGAAAAATTTATATTCTGAAGAATTTTTTTTTTTTTTATTTTACCTGATTTATTTTTATTCTGGCGAATTTATTATTTTAAATTTAACAAAGCAAATTTCAGATTCTTGGTCTTTGTACTCATGAAATAGATCTTTTAATAGTGCATCTGCAATCCAGCGAAAGGAACTCTCGACTGTCTCGACTTGTCAGACTGCTTCTAGAAAATTATATAAGAAAATTCTTCATTTTCAGAAGAATCATTTCTTCATTTTTAGCCTTCAAGAATTTCTATAATACTTAATAGCAGATTTTTCTTAATTTTCTTAGAATAAACACCTGTTCAAGTAAAAATTCAATGGCTGACAACTTCCTTCTTAATTTCTAATCCACGAACACTTTATGGTAAGAAAAATAGTTGGAATTGTTTGTTTCGTCAATTTAGTAATATTTCTGATATATTTATGAGATTTGTTATTGAAAAAAATAAGCTTTCGAATATCAGTCGTCCTTTCTTCGTGAGAACGATCCATAATTGAAGAACAAATATATACGCCGGACTTGTGAGACAACGGCAACGTGCGCCGCTGGTGAGCATTAGGGTTGAGGTTCAATCCGCTGGCGGCTTTGTTGTAGTCACTGTCAAAACGAGGAGACTCGAAAGCGTTTGTGATGTTCCTGATGTTCCGCATCAGCATTGTTAGTTAAATTACCGGGTACCTAGTGGGAGTTTTGCAAGTTTTCTTCCATACAATACTTAAATGCGGGATAGCTCCCTCAGAGGTACTCCTGTAAGGCACTGCCCTCCTTCTTCAATGATACGGAGCCAATCAGACTTATACCTAAAAGTGTTCCATTACAACAGAAACTGCCCTTTCCCTCCATCAATGAGTAGACTACTTACGGGATGTCTGTCCCACACTGCAGAACACTGAGGATTAGACACAACGACATACAAATATATACGCAAAATAAACTCTCGAGTATGAAACTAAACAATATTCAAAATTGTTCTAAACTATTTAAATGACTGTAAATGACATTTTTTTATTAATTAATGTATTTGAAAAATATTGTCTTCCAATCCATCGTCTTTTCAGACATTTTCCACTATTTTTCTACAATTTAATAAAATAAAAATAAAAAAACGATATATCAATATTAGTTAAAATTACATATATAGTTTTACTGAAAACAATATAATGACTGGGTGGGTGACCACCTGGGAACACCGCGTGCCGTTGGCATTCACAAATTTGGGACTTGAATGGCCGAGTGTCTAGCGCTCTGGCGCTCGGTGCCACAGGTTTCGGGTTCGAATCCCGGCGGTGCCTTGGATGTTTGTAGTGGTTCGGAATCCACTTTAAGCCGTAGGTTCCGGTCTCCTATGACTGTAAGAGCGTCACGGAGCCAAAGTCAGACTTCTACCTACGGGTGCTCCATCACAACAGAAGCTGCTTCCTTCCTCTTTAATCATGAGTACGCATGGGCTCGTGGGCTTGGCCAGCCAAGTGGGATAAGAAACAACAAACAACAACAATATAATGACAGTATAAAAAAATTTGTATTCAATTTTTTTTTTTAATTTAATCATTAAATAACGTTTTATCTGGAAATTTAAGTGTCCATTCTTTTATGAAATCTATTGTACTTCGCACTTCCAGGATATCTCTTTTTTCTTTGTTTCCTGACATGTGTGATATAGCGAGGGGCTATTATAGCACAAATTTCAATTACCACAAGCGAGATGTAAATTTTGTATAGACAAAAATATTTCTTCAAGATCGAAATTTCTTTCTTTATCGATCGCATCAACAGTATACAGTTTTTTCCATATACAGTAATAGCTAACTATAATTTCGTGGATTCGATTTAACTAACGCTTTATCGATAATAATCAAAATCTTTTAACATTCATTAAAAAAAACATTTATTAAATTTGATGTGTAGGCATAAGTAACGTTTTTCCTGCTAACAGCAAAAATTAACGTTAATTAGAGTGATCAGCATTAATGAATTTATTTTTAACATTCATTAAAAACAAAATTTATTAATTTTTGATGTGTAGACATAAATAGGTTTTTTTCCTGTTGACAGCCAAAATTAACGTTAATTAGCCTGATCAACACTAATTAATATCTTTTTTTAATACTCCTTAATAATAACACTTAATGAATATTAAAAAAGATATTTATTATACATTAATAATTAATTTTGATGTTTATACATAAGTAAGGTCTTGCCCTAATAATGGCAAAAATTAACATTAGTTCCGTAAAATTCTAATCAACAAACATCATATTAAGTTATATATTAATGGATAAAGTTAATCAATAATTTTAATTATATCAAGTTATAAATAATAAATGTTATTAAATGCAAGTCAGAAAACATTGTCATTAATGAATGTTTTACTTACATTCATTAACGATATTAATATTATTCATTAATTTATTATTAATATATAACTTGATATGATTGAAATTATTCATTGACATTATTTATTAACATTATTCATTAACTTATTATTAAAATTTTTAAAAATACCTTTTTATGGAATGCATTTCAGATTTTCCGATAAAAATAGTTTAAAAAAAAAAAACACGCTTTTAGAGTTAATCAAGCTAAAGGTAAAAAATAATTGCTAACATAACAATAAAATTACTGACGAAAAAATTAATGTCACTGAGCTTAATGTGGGGTTCTTAGTAATGCTGTGCTTAATGTGGGTTTGTAATGCTGTTGTTGTTGTCGTGTCTCTCATGGGAGGATGGGTGCAGCTTCTGTTCTGATGGAGCACCCGTAGGTAGAAGTCTGACTTCTGCTCCGTGACGTTCTTACAGTCATAGGAGACTGGGACCTACGGCTTAAAGTGGATTCCGAACCACTACAAACATCCATGGCACCGCCGGGACTCGAACCTGAAACCTGTGGCACCGAGCGCTAGACACTCGGCCATTCAGGCCCTTGTAATGCTGTCACTGTGCTTAATGTGGGGTGCTTCGTATTACATTTTTAAACTAACTCTGCATTTCGGAATGAAACTAGTGAAAAATTATAATGATTAATATCGAGCACCCGCGCTTTTAGAACAGTGACATTAATTTTTCGTCAGTAATTTTATTGTTATGTTAACAATTATTTTCTACCTTTTAGTTTGATTAACTCTAAAAGCGTGTTTTTAGTTTTTTAAACTATAATATTTAAATGAGGTCCTGGTACGGAGGAGTGGAACTATAGTTCTTACAATAATTTAATTGTGAGTAAAACAAAGGCTAAATGCTAATATGTCAGGCCAGCCAGGATTCGAACAGGGAATCTTCCGATCCGTAGTCAAGCGCTTTATCCGTTGTGCCACTGTCCCACGTAAGATTGAATGTCTTAGGTACTTTCATTCTACATGGGTTAAATTGCTCTTCATAAGTTAAAATAAAATCACTAATCCTGACGATCCTAATCATGATGAGATAATAAACATATCAAAATATTTTATTGTCGTCGGTCCTTGATAAGTCTACAACGTTTAAATTAAATCTAATCACATAAAAGTAGGGCAAAATCGAGCCCAAAGAGTCAGTTACAAACAAACAAACATACAGGTGAAACTAATAAAAGCGTATTCAATTATCAATATAGATATTTTAAAAGAATCTTTTCATGCTTTTACTAATCGGCAGCGCAACTGATTCAAAATACTGAAGCTTAACATTTCCTTTATAAAAACAAAAGAATTCTAAATTTTATTTTTTTCTTCTCTTCAGAAAACATTGACTTTTCCACTTCTACTACCGACATATAAAAAAAAACCGACATATAAAAAAAATCGGCACAAAACAATCTTAAATCGGACAGAGCGCGGTAATAATAATAAAAGAAGGAATCACTTCCTCGTAAGATTTGTTTACAGTTGGTCCGAAAGCGGAGTGAGTTTCCTCGGCACATGTTCTGGACTCGTGTTGTTTTCGTCATAGGGGCCGTAAGTGGAACAGGGACCTCAGTCGGAACCCCAATTCCCGCTCTATAATTAGACGGCAGTTAGGAAGTGAGCACTTCCTCCACTGCCCCGAGCAGTGTCTTTTGATGGGTTCAGTTTCCCTTTTCTGTCCTCTCTCTTCCGCATCTGCCAGCATCCACGTGAGGCCGATCAGAGCGACCCACTTGAGAAACCCAACAACTTTTTCCTGGTTCCTTTTAAACATGGGCCGTTTCGCGTTTTGCAGTAGATCAAAGGGTGGAAATTTCGTTGGGTTGGCTTCTATTGAAAGTTGTAAAAGCAAAATCTCATTGGATTAGTGGGGATATTCTGGGACCCAACTGAGTGCGCAGAACTTGTTTCTGTTCGAAATATATAATACATGATTTTCGAGGAGTTGCTTTCTGCGATTACGATTACGATTGCGATTTACGATTTACAATCGCATTCATCGGTAACTCGTTAACTAAGTGGTCTCACATCAAACAAATTTTATGCAGTTATTTTAAAATCGCATTCAGTTCAAACCAAGATAATAATTTAGAGAATTTGAGAATTTTAAAAGTTTTTGCTTTTAAATCTTTATTATGTATCAGTCATATAACCTAGAGATTTTTTTTTTTTTTAATTGTAAAGGAGTATTTTTATTGAACATCAGTGGACTTCCTATTCCACTTATCTTAGTCACGAACAGAGCACAGATGGCTAATGAAGGGAGAACATTGGCTTCCAAGAGGATTTTTAGTAATAACTCTCCCATATTTACTTGCAGAATGTGATAAACCCCAGGAAACTCCTATCAAACAACCTGATTAACAAGGCGAGGCAGTTAGAGATTGACATAATCATAATCTAGTATTCTCATTTCGTAAAGCCCGTTAAAGATCAGTTAAGAATTCGTAACGATTTTTGGTGAAGAAATCCGACTCTCTGTAGCAGTGTGGTATCAAATATTTATATATAGCAGTAACATAACAGTTTGTAAACAGTATGGTATCAAATATTTTGTAAAACTGTTTTTTTTTTTTTTTTTTTTTCTGCACAGAGTTACTTTTCACAACTTTTTTGAACTATTGGTGCACTGTATTAAGTTTTCTTTTATACTGTGACTTTTATCAATATAAGAATATTTATTTAAATTTGTGTTCAATGTTTGAATTTAATTTTGCACTTGCTAGAATGAGGATATAGTTTTCCAGGAAATTTATATCGTTTACACAGGCGCAGAATGTTCAAAAACATCTTAAATATGTACGTTTCAGTTGTTTAAATTATTTTTTAAAGGGATTTATGTTGGAGATCTTCGTTAAAAACTACACTGAGATAGTTAATCTAGCACACTGATTCCCGAACGTGGTTGAGTACTGAGTTGGTTCACTGACTCAGTTTTAGAGGAAAAAGGAAAATAGTTTAGAGAAAAGGTGTGGGGAGTATACGACCTCGATTACACAGCACTTAATGCAAGTTTAACTGCTTGATTAGTTTATTTACTAAATTCCTTTTTAAGAGAATATTTTCTTCAAGGGCGTAATTAGTGAAACATGTTCTTCTTTTAGGTGAATCACCGATTTAGTTGTTTTCAAACTTTAAATAAGAGTAAAAAATGATGCCCCTTCTTAAATAACATAGAGCATTTATTTTAATTTTAATAAAATGATCAAACCTTACTTATCATAAAATAGGCAAATGCTTTAATAATAAAAATTGTTGAATTTTTCCTATTTTTCATTCCCAAACCCGTCCTCAACTTCAAGAAATTTTATTTTAATGTCTTAAAATCTTTCTATCTTCGTTGCCCATTGACATCAAGTTTATTGAATATCGTTCCTAGTTTAAAGTTTATATCAGTTTTAAAGTCCCTAATTGTCATTATAAAAACTCGCTCGGTGACAAATCCTTAGTATAGCGAACGAATGAATTCGCCTATAAAATTAGTCCGCCATTATTAAAATAACCCCTATGTGCCACGAACATTCCTCACTTCCCCAAATGGAATTGGAAGTGAGGCTTTCCAGAAAGAAGTTCAAAGGTAACTGCCCCATATTGCATAATATTGTATAATATCAGAAACGCTCCTACCAAATAAACTGATTGACAATTGAGATGCTTACAGACATTGTTACAAAGCCATTGAATCTTTTCACTATAAAAGTCCACATCAACTAGCAAGCAGATAAAAGCTCGTCAATCTATTTCAAGTTTGGACGCAACCCAAAATTTATGTCGTTTCATTCAATGATATGACGTGATTAGTTCAAACGATCATGTCGGTCAGTTTGACCAGCTGCCGTAAATTCAATATTCGTATAACTAATTAACTCCCTGGCACTACAGTCCATGTTGGACTATGGTCGTCTGCCAACTGATTCTGAAATAGGAGATGTTTTATTTTTTATGGTGTAGAGTTGTAAGCCCTACGCTCTACATTCATATTATATCGAGACCTACGATTTACATTGGATTCGAACCCCTACAAACATCCATGGCACCGAACTGAAAACCTGTACCACCGAGCGCTAGTCACTCGGAGATCAAGCCCGATCATATAACTAGAATTTGATATTTAACATGAGTGCAAAATTCAAAAAGATTATATGCATCTTCTGTAAGTCACAATTCTTCCTCTATCAAATTCAGATGCGTCACCGCAATCGATTTTTAAATTTTGGGAATATAGAATACTCGAAATCAAATAGTAATGCTGGATAGAAGATGTTTTCCCGATCCGGTAGATGGAGTTACATGGGCGCGAGAATTCCGTGTCTTCTCACTGAAACTCTTCATTTGTTGGTCATGCATACATTTCCAATCCTATATTGCTATACGATTTCGAACCATCTAGGTATACTCTACCTCTCCTAGAAGTTTGTAATTATGTTGCTGAGACACCTTGCATAGTAATTGATAATTTTTTTATTGACGAAGCATAATTTTCTTAAACACTCGAACAAGTGCCGGTTCTGGTCTATATACAAATGACGTAAGCATACACGCTACAATGCTTATCATTTGCATGTACTTTCATGACACGCATCTAGCATATTTCAAAGTTACTGGATAATTTCTTCACAAACTTTCATTTTGAATAGCCAACAATGTTCATTGATGTGAAAATAATTTTTCAAATGACAATATAATTAAATAAAATAATAACTCGTATAAAGATTAACAAAACTGTTTGCATCTCGAATAGCCAGCAATGTATGCTCAATAATAAGGAAAAACAATTTTTAAACGATAAAGTATTTAAAATAATAACTCGTATAAAGATTAAAGAATTGGTTGCATTTCGAATAGCCGACAATGTATTTTCATTAATAAGAAAAACAATTTTTTTCAAACAACAATGTACTTACAATAAAACAATAACTCGTATAAAGATTAAAAAATTGGTTGCATTTCGAATTACCAGCAATGTATATTCATTAATACGAAAATCATTTTTGAAACGACAGTGCACTTAAAATAAAAAAATAATTCGTATAAATATAAAAAATATATATTTATACGAATAAAAAAAAAAAATGCAATTTTAAAATAATAATGGCGCATTTTTTAGTTTTTACTTTCACATAAATCTTTATGGATTTAATATATACATGTAATTATCGGCCGAAAGACTTCGAAGTACAAAGCTTTTTTCCTTCAATTCTTTCCTCTTGAATTTTAGGAAATTACTGAAAAAACATTTTCCACCTTGGTTTCTTTAATCTTTAAGTGTATTTTTAGAAATAAATGCTTTTAAACTTTCAGCTCTTGAACCCATTCTGTTGGAAACCTAATTATTTTAAAATAAGTAATAATTTGCCTCTTATATTTATATTTGATCAAATGTATTTGAGAAATCTTTAATATACGAAATTTCAATTCACTCAATATGTTATTACTGATATTTTCAGCTGATAATTGAATATATTTATAAAAGTAATAAGGCTTTTAAAGCTAATGTATTCTCTAATGCTGGATTTAAATCTGGCACGTGTATATATTTTGAGAAATTGTTTTATTTCAAGGTAGACAATAAGTCGAAGTAATTCAAGATTATTGAAAAGAGATGGTGAAGATGTTTTGTAAAGAAAAAGATTCCTATGAGATATCTTAATTGTTAAGGATAAAAAAGACTTGTAAAGGAAGACTTGAAAATGTTCACTAGAACCATTTTTATTAAACATTTTATCTCCTAAAATATTATGAATAAATTTTTGTCTAATTAGGATTTATTTATTTTCTCTTCTCGTTTGCTTAGTATTCTTATATGAAAATATATTCGGAATCAGAATCACTTTTTCATTAGTTAAAAAAAAATGTAAAAGAGGAGAAAATGTTTTTAAGCTAAGTCTAAAAAACTTATTTTCTTTAATGTATCAAGCAGTTTGACCTGAGATCATTCTCCATTGCAAAAACAATTATGAAGTAAATTCAATATTACTCAGAGTGCCTGTTACACTTCACTAACAACGTGCTATCGCAATGTAAAACAAGTATCAAAAGGGGTGAAATTTGGGGGATCATCATACTCCTCCTTCCAACCCCGGAATACTTTTTCCAAATTACGCATTCATCATGCCCATTCTCGACATAAAACTTGTACTTTTCAATTTGACACCACCTGTTGGATTTTGAGTCCTGTACATAAGACTGCTTCAAGTTCTTCAAAGGCGTTTATTGCAGTCGGCTTTCAGATATGAGTAGACTCGAATATGATGAGTATAAGCTTCTTTCATTGACATTTTCAGAATTTGTCCGTACAATATTCAAAAAGTGGGACACTTACTCCAACAGATCTCTCAGGAGACAATATCTTCACCTTATAACCACCTCAGAGTTAAAAACCCGTCAGAGTTGTTCATGATACATCTAAATGGATTGAAGGTGGTTTGCTTTGCAATCACTGTTTTTAGAAACTAGAAGATTCGGCTTAGATTATGACAGCATTGTTTGTACATCTTACAGTGACAGTTGAATTAGCTGAAACCGAGTGCATTTGCCGGAAAACATCATATCATGCTAGAGAAATTCTGTCATTAAATAATTCTGCCATTAGCTAGAATGAGAATACTCCTTTTTCAAAGCATGTAATCAGCGGGGATCGAGTTAGTCTAAATCCTGGAAGAGTGGTAACGTGCACATTTAATCTGCGAAAAGTTTAATTTCATTCTTTTGGCGGCGTCCATCTCAGTCACTGCTGCCAAAAACGAGCGGACGTGATGTTGCTAGTGACAATAGATATAAAACATCTCGTGTTGAGCGATTGCGTCTTCCAAGGGGTAGTTTGAGAGATTTCTGCATTACGACAAACAAATATGGGTGATATTATCTCTAAAAGCAATGACCACCCTCTCGTCAATGAGCTGTTGATGAAGTACATATATGAAATAAGATGCCCACCTACATCCAATAGCAAAACAAAGAGTCAAAACATTTAAACGGCCTATATTTCAATGAAAAAAATGCCTTATTAATATTCCTCCCAATGAATAGTCATATAATAAACGTCATCAGTACTTGAAATAAATAGACCACTGTCCTAAACATTTGAATAATTAGAAGAATGTGATGACTGTCATTTTCTTTGTCTTGAAGAGGGAAAAAAAAGGCTTTCCCCTACAAAATACAAACACATAAATCTGTTAGTGGCTATTCGAGCATGTAATGATGTGTAAAAAGACGAAGATGGCAGCGATTACGATGAGGAAGTTTTCCTTACGAGAAAGAAGTGAAAGTGTCCAACAAGGTGTAACAGGTTTTAACTCGCGGGTGAATACACTGTTAGTGTGTCAGCTTGCTGTTTCCTATTTTTACTACTTACGTTTCCCTACCGATTTTAGGAAGAACTTGTTGATGTCTGTTAGTTAAAATTAGACCACTTTTGAAAACAATTCTGGGGTTAGCGTTTGAAGCAGAAATAAAATAAAGAGCGGTTTCATTGTGTTTTGTCGCTGGTGATGGAAGACGGCGTTGGAGATAGATAAAGAGGGCATTTGCTTTGAAGTTGTTACAGCCGGTTTATTGGGGTTTTGAAACAGTATTAAGAGAAAATTGCCTCTTCGAATGATAAAATTAACTTCCACAATTTTTGGAAATGCGTTAAGATGATTTATTTATAAAAAATGAGTTAACTGGACCTTTTAAGGTCACTTTTTGTAAATAGATTCGTTTTAAATAGGTATTTTAACCCTTTAGTGGATCAGTTGTTTTTCAATTACAGTTTTGTTCTGAAACAGTTTCAGAAATTTATTTTCTCACTAATATAAAAAAAAAATGCATTGTCAGAAAAATAATTAATAAATTATGTTGAGACTATTAATCTTTATGCCATAAGCAAGGGCTGCACCGCTGTTACTCATTTAGCACTACCCAGGGTGCACTTGTAGCTTGAAGATATGCTACGTACGCGAGTACCACTACCTCCACAATGCTCTACGATAGTATTAGACCGAGATCTACGGTTTAAAGTGAATTTCGAACCACTACAAACAACCATGGCACCTCTAGAATTCAAACCTGAATTCATACCAAAGGCAGAGCGCTAGCCTATTGGCCACCAGACCGACTTGTATTTATTAATATCCCACTAGCTGAGAATCGAACCCGGAACCTGGGACACCGAGCGCCAGAGCGTTAGCCACTCGGCCATCAGGCCCCAGAAATTCAAGTATTAATTTAGCCATCAGATCGAAATCGGATTAAAATCAGAATTATAATCCTCCGGTTTCATCGTTTAAAACTTTTGAGATTACCATACAATACATCGCTACTATTATCATTAGAAAATGTCTGCACTTTTGCTCATTTTGAAAAATAACGGAAAGTAAATGCATGGCGTAATAAGCGATAAATGGCGTGCCGAAGTTCGTCATTCCATTGGATTTGACTTAACTTGACTAGGAGCTTTGAGATGTATTCTCGCTGATAGTACATCTCAATTTATCCAAATGCTGTTAAAATTTTACAGATAACAGAATTTGACAATAGTAAAAAAATGTAACTTTTATAAAGGAACTAGTCTAAAACTCGAAATTCTTGATTTCATTGCCTATGACGGCTTACAAATTCAATTTAAAAGAAAAGAATCATTGTACGTACTTTCTAACAACCAGAAGAAAATAAAGTGTTTGAAATAAAAAAAAAAGTAATAATCCTCAGAAAGAAAACAGTGGGGTTAAGAAATATTTCGTAGAAATAGAAGAATCATTGCTTTTATTGGGTACTGAAGGACATAGAGTCAAATATATGTGAAACATAATGAAATCGTGATAGAATGACTGTTGCCAGATGTACGATATCATGAGTGAACCTGTGAATTACCTTAGAATGACACAAAATATCCCAGAATACTGGATTTAATCTAGGACTAAAAATTAATTTTCGCACAAGTTAACTTATTGGGAACTGCCGAAAATATACAAATACAAGAATACTCGGAATAAATCCTTAAAGGGTTAAATTTTGTTGTAAACGAAATTTAACTAGAATTGTTTTCCGATATATTTATATTCCTATATTTATTGTTTTCGTAAGCCAGGCACATTACTTGAAGTTATTCGCCATTTTAAATTTTTTCATCTTGTTAATTTTCTTCTGGTTGCTGGAAAGTACGAGTAAAGGTTCCTTTCTTTTAAAATAGAATCTGTAATCCGACATAGGCAATTAATTAATGAATTTCGAGTTTTAAAGTAGTTCCTTTATAAGGGCTTCATTTTCTCTTTGTCAAATTCTGTTATCTGTAGTATTTTAAACAGAATTTGGATAAATTAAGATAAAGCAGCATCAGCGAGCATACGTCTCAAAGCACCAAGTCAAGGCATTTGAAGAGTATATAGGGTATATATCGATATATAGCAGATCCAATACTACTCACTCATCATGTTTGTGTGAATGGGGCGAGGGGGGGGCTCACTTACATCTGATGTGTAGTGTACAAAAGTCGGAAAGACTATTATTCCCAGAAGAGGGGTTCGTGGGGGAAGAATTCTCACCCTTCTTCCACCACCAGTGTTATAATTTATATTTGCAATGCTTAATTAATTTTCAATGCACAATTAATTCAGAAAAAGATACTTATCTTTTTCACTAACTGCAAATTTATTCTCAAAGTATCTCTCGAGACAAAGAGGCATAGACCTGTGAAGGCCACAGGGTAACATGGCTGTATGCCAAAAGGAAAATAAATGAAACAGTTATAATTATCCAACATTTAAATATATTATTTCTTTATATTTACTAAGTAATAAACTACCAATAAAAAAGAATTTGATGCATAATTTACATTTATTTATTAAGCGTTTTAATATTTGGTTCGATTTCTGCAGTAATCAAGCACAAGTGATTATATTTCAATCACCGATAATATGGAAAAACTGGTAAGCGGCCAAGGCGGACAGGATTAAAAAAACAACTTCATATGGCTGGGACTGCCATTTTAGATGGATTTTAACTGCAATAAAACGAATTTTAATTTTTAATAATTAAAATTTTAGAAAATTAGAAAACTACACAAATATTAAAAGAAAATCTAGACGAAAAAATTTCACATGAACAATTACATTTTATTCTTTTCCTCGCTAAATTTGAGTAACGTATATCTGACTAGCAACCGATTTGCAAAAAGTAATAAGTAATCGTTTCGTCCGTTTCCGTTATTAAATCGGATGTTCAGCAATTCACGCTCTCTGTGGTCGGACTACAGTCATATGATTTTGGTTTATCAATTTTTTTTTTTAGTCAAATGATTTTGGTTTATCTATTTTTTTTTTTTTTTAATCAAATGGTTTTTGGTTATCAATTTTTTTTTTTTTTTTTTTTTTTTTATCTAAAATAAATTGTTCACAACTACGTGTTGATTCAATAGACACGATATTAAAAAAGCACATTAGAAATGTCTAATTACTTCCAGGAAATAAATCTATGGATAAACATTTCTTCTGATATCGAAACAACTAATTAATTAACTAATTACTAATTGGTAATTTAAAAGAATGTTTCTTTTTACGGTTTTGAAACGTATCATTTTGTCCGCTGGTGCATAAATCAGTGGCGGAACTGCATTTAAAAAATATAATTTCGAGAATTTAATTTCCTGTTTAACAATCACATTTAATTGATTATTAACATGTTTTGTTATGCACATGCATGTGTTTAACTACAATTATCGTAGAGATAAAAAAAAATTACGTTGATACGGATCTAGCATCTAAGCAAACATGTAAATGACAAAAGCTTTGAACTTTATCTGCAATAAAATCGGAACCGAGTAAAATATTTTCTAATATTTATTTATTAAAATAATAGTTTTATATTTTTAATATATTTATGAAATAAATAATAGTTTTATATTTTTAATACATTTATAAAATAAATAATATTTATATTTATATTTTTATAATATTCTATTAAAAACAACATTTTTATTCTAATAATATTCTATTAAAAATAATATTTTTATAATAATATTCTATTAAAAATAATATTTTTATTCTAATAATATTATATTAAAAATATTTTTTTATTCTAATAATATTCTATCAAAAATAGCATTTCTATTCTAATAATATTCTATTAAAAATATTTTTTTATTCTAATAATATTCTATCAAAAATAGTATTTCTATTCTAATAATATTCTATTAAAAATATTTTTATTCTAATAATATTCTATCAAAAATAGTATTTCTATTCTAATAATATTCTATTAAAAATATTTTTTTTTATTCTAATAATATTCTATCAAAATAGTATTTCTATTCTAATAATATTCTATTAAAAATTTTTTTTTTTTATTCTAATAATATTCTATCAAAATAGTATTTCTATTCTAATAATATTCTATTAAAAATATTTTTTTAATCTAATAATATTCTATCAAAAAAATAGTATTTCTATTCTAATAATATTCTATTAAAATAATATTTTTATTTCTATTCTAATAATATTTCTATTAAACTCATATTTATATTTAAATAATTCTAATTAAATATATTTATATTTCTAATATTTTATTAAACTAAATATGGATCATGTTCTTTCTTTTTAATCCTTCATAAAAAGGAAAAAAAGAAAAAAAAAATTAAAAAATCATTTTAATTTTTAAAAAAATTACCATTTTTTAAAAATTAAAATGAACAAATGAGGAGGCCTGTACATCCCTGATTTAAGACAAACATGAGAAAAATTTAGCCCGAAAACTGTGAAATCTTAATTTTAAAATTTAGTTGGCATTTGTAAATAGCAGAAGGTTTGCATTTTTAAAACGAATATACTGCCAATAAATAATAAAGATTAATATTAGAATCAGAATTGTATTCCTATTTTGTATAGAGCAGGGTTGGCAACCCAAATGATCTTGGGGGGCCACTTTGGAAATATATCCTAACTCCACGCGGGTCGTATATAAAATTATATATCCCCATATTAGATTTAGACTCACTATAAACATTTTTTGGTGTAAAAAACTGAAACATAATGAGTTATTATTTTTGTGTTTACTATTAGTCTTACATTTAAACATAGATAATATAATAATAATGATACTAAACACACATTGTAAAGCAATATATAAAACTAAAAATGAAATATAAAAAATATCTAAATATGAAAGAAATGAAAAAAAAAAATGAAATCATTTAAAAACTATTTATTTTGCTAGTGCGATATTTGTTTCTCCACTCTTTCACTTAACTTTTGCAAATCGATCTCAATTTGTGTATTTTCACATCGTAATGGGTGTTGCAGGTTAGCGTCCATTATGTTTGAGCGTGTTTCGTGTTTGATCAATTTCATTTTAGAAAAAAACGATTCGCAGGTGTGTGTTCAATCAAAAGCGCTAATAACTTCAGCTAAGAGTTTGGTTTGCTTTGCTATCAACAATCAACTCTGCGTATCTAGGGATGGTCACTGCGTCATTGAAGTCACAGTTAATTCGACAGCTAATTTTTGAATATATGATTGCCCACATAACGTATTTTTTAATACATTGATTTTAACTACTTTGGCAATTAAAAATAAATTTATTTTGTAAAAGTGTGTGGTAAATCTCACGGGCGGAAAAATATTCAAAGCGGGCTGCGCGTTGGCCACCCCTGGTGTAGAGTATCAAGAAAAATCGTTTGAAATATAAATGTTCTGTTTTATTTATAGAGAAGTAAAGATAAATATTTTAAAAAACTATTTTAAACAAACAAAAGGAAACGTCAATCAAAAAACCTTTTTCTAAATGACTTGGTAACGATGATAGAATACATCGAAAAACATTTTGCCCAAAAGAAGTAATATTTTGAATAGAAGAAAATTATTTCCTTATTTGAAAAAAAGTTTTTCCTCGGTATAAAAAAACACTTTAGAAATTTCCGATTACTTCCGGGAAATCTTCGGACAAACATTCTTACTCAAATCGAAACAACTGATTAATTAATTACTAATTGGTAAGTTAAAAAATAATGTCCTCATTTACGGTTTTCTAATGTAACATTTTGTCCACTGGTGCATAAATCAGTGGTGAGTGAAATTTTTAGATACAATTCCGCTAGTTGGTAAAGAGAATTTATTTCCTGTGTATATTGGTTATACGAATCGTTTTCCTTATATGCGATGAAATGGAAGAGAATAAATTTTACTTAGGATTAATACTCTTTTTCGTTTGTGCAGTTTTTTTTTGTAACTAATAAAAATTAATTGTTCTTTTTTTTATTTATTTTCTTCTAGTTTTCATTACTTTTATTTTAGTTTCCTTTTTTAAAGTAGGTTGCATCTGTCGGAAGTCTTCATTTCGGAATGTATTTTGATGAGTAAGTTCTTTTATGAACTCAATTGGAACAACTTTTTATTAACCCGTTTCTTTTCCTTTTTATTTATTTACTTTTTTTTAGTTTATATAATTCAAAATGACTTTCTCTTCCTTAAATCGAAAACTAATTAAAACCTCTCTATACAACTAAATTTAATTAATTAAAAGAAACATAATTTATTTCCACTTAATTTTAATTAATGTTTAGCATATTATTATAATTTATTTTAAATGGAACAGTGAAAAGAGGAAATAGTTAGCCTGTAATTTTTTTTATTATAATTTAAAATTTTTCTTATTATATAATCACTGTAGAGTAAGTATTCTAGTTAATAGATTTATCTAATTAAAAATATTTTGGTAAATTATAGTTTGCCGATGTTAAAATAAATATACAATGCCTTACAAAAAATTTATGCATAAATATGCTATTAAAACAAATTCTTAGAAAAAAAGTTATTAAAATAAATAATGAAAATTTATAGTTTTGATATAATTTAATACGCAAATATTTTTTGTTTTGTAACCAGGCTTCCTCCTACGCACTGCCAAGAGCGCCCCCTGGGGCGTTCTGAAGAAATGGTCAGTTGGACTCGAGACTCTCAAATGAGAGGAAGTGCAGCACAACCAAAAACGAGGTTTAGTTTATAGTCTCTCTTCCGAGAGGAAATATATTTAACGTAATTCTGCGTATTAGTTGGCCTACAAACGCTCACCCGAGGGGAAAGTATATTTCGCACATCCTGCGCGTAGCTGAGTATCAGGATTTTGGATTAGAGGTGGAGTCTTTCCACGAATCTATAATTATCTGTCTTTAAATGTGTTACATATTGTATGTCTCTGTACGTGTGTGGTGTTTGTGCGTGTGTCAATAAAGCTGTGAGTTCTCCAACCTGGGCGTCAAGTATCTCAACCCAACCACACCCAGTTACAATCCAGTTGCCCAACATGCATATTACAGTTTTACATTTATTTTTTTTTTTATAGTTATTTAAATCAAATTCATTAAAACCGAATTTTTAAATGAATTAAATAAAAAATGAATGATACCCACAAACTGTTTTTGAAAACACTTTTTTTTGTATTTTTTTTTTGGATATACACAAACTTTAAGAAAAACTCTTTAATCTTTTTAATATATACATTTGAATAATTTTTTAAAAAATAATTTCAGGTCCTAGTATGTTGTTACATTCTGCTTGAATCTCAATAATTTGCTTTGAGAAATTATTTTTTGTGATTTATTTTCAATTTTTTATAAAATATGCTCTATTGGATTCAACTCTAGAAACCATGGATTTCTTTACAGTAGTAAAAGTAACTAAAATAGAACGTTCAAAGAAGTAGGCTTGAGATCTCTGGCTATCTTAATAAAACTGAAGCCTCTTATTGACTGAAAAAGACGTAAGTTTTTTTTTTTTTAATGCTATTATACCTATATTATTTCATGGTAACATAAATAATATATCTAACTTACCAATTCCGGCAGATGAGTTCACCCGCAACGCGATATTTAATGTTAAATGTCATTTTTTTAAAATTCTTTTTTTTGTCTTTCTTCAAGCTATTATGCGACCACTAATTCTACATTTTATATTGGGTTGCCAAGAAAGTACGTTCGACTTCTACAATGTACTTTAAATAAAAAATCGAAATTACTTTTTTACTTACTCAATAACTCAGTTGCAACCTTTAACAGACGTTTTTTGAAGAAAGGGATGATATTTGAAGTTTTTTGATTCTTTTCACTAACAAAAATTTTTCTTGCAATTTGGCCGTCATATCCTTCTAATAGAATTATTCTTCGAAATGTCATTTACTTTGTTTTGACATTTCATTTTATAAAATTATATAATTAAATAATCATTAATTATATAATATTATAAAATTTTTTTATATAATAATTATAAAAACCTTTTTTAATTTGCGCTCTAATTTAATGAAGTGATATTTTAAAGAAGTGAAAACAACTATTTAGAGACGATTTTAATATTAAGCCTGCAATTATGTATTTCTAAAAGAAGAACATCATTTGTTGAATAAAAGAAATAGAAGCCTGGGCAACGAGCAGCGTTTCTAGGCAATGGTAAATGTTAAGGCACTGAAAGAAAGTCATGATAAAGAATTTAGCAAAAAGAAAATTAAACTAAAAGAAATTTATGATAATTTGTAAATAAGTGTGATTCAAGTAAATTGAAGTTTGATCATTAATTATATTTTTTTGAGTGATGAGACGGAATCCAAATAATTATGTCAGATATTTAGTACAACTGTTGTAGATTTTTGCAAGATGAGTAATGGCATTAATTTAGGGGGAGACATTAAGGCTTTTTATTTGGAATGTTGTCAGGTCCAGAAGATTTCCGAATGTTGAGATTCTTAATTAAGTTAACTATGTCAGATGGAGAAAAAAAAAAAATATTGTTATGATAATTTTGATGATCAGCTAGAAAGGAAGTTACTGCATCTTCAACATGCTCAATTTGAGAGTAATCGCAAGGTTCAGTGTTTTTCTTGAAAGGAGAGTTCAAGGTTTTCAGCAAAAGAGTTCGCTTTATCAGAAGATTAGAATATAAGACCTGTGGATCCAACCAGTGGAGGAATTTTGGGATATTTTTGGTAAAATGTTTGTTAATTTTGTAGAGAGAATTATCTTCTGGATTTAGGCCTAATAAAAAATTCATTCCATCTGTCATTTTTAATTTGAATCATTTGCTTTATTTCTAAAGTTAACATAAAATAGACTAGATTAGATTTTTTTCTTTATCATGCAAAAATTTTTGTGAGTAATAATTAGCAATTCTGCTCTCAGTCTTGTAGTCGATAATCTTAGGTTCTCTTTATTTTATTCTTTTTTTCGAATTATAATTCTCTTTATTCCATCAGATAGTTTTGTTGACCACACGGTCTTGATTTACTTCTTATTCTACAATGCTTTTTATAGCGTTTTGTAAAGTTTTTAAGTTTAATTCCTAATAATAATAATTTTTTATTAATAATATAACCTTTTTCTAATTTGCTCTTTTCTAATGAAGTGATATTATGTAAAAAACTAAACCAACAACTGAATATTCTAAGCAAACGATTTTTTTAATATGAAACAGACAAATATGTATTTCTGAATTACTATAAAAATGAACGTTAAATAGACGATTGTTGTTCCTTAATCCTGTAAAAACTTTTGTTAGAATTATTTAGGCTTAAAAACATTTTTTTTTTTAATTATTTCAAAATTTCAAAAGTTTTTGATGTAATAAACAATACTGCATTATTATATATATAACAGTAATCGTATCGTAACACACATATATATAATCGTAATCGTATCGTAACCGTAATCGTATATTAATTATTATTTAAAATAAATTAAAGTTCTTTTAATCAGTTGAAATTTTCAATCATTCGTACGCATTCAATCATTTGAAATGTTTAATTATTTTCAACTATTTCTTGGAATGATAACCGAAATCACACTCATGTGAAGACATTTGGGAGATACTGTAATTAAAATTATATTAAAAAAAATTTATCCGTACTACGACAGTAGCTCCTTGTTATATCTCGCTTCTTTATACCGCATATTTGATATTTCCCGCACTTATTTTCTGTAGAAAAAAACACCTCCAAATCTGTGCAATTTAAGTTGAAATTAATGTACAACAGGTAAGTCAAATTCTCTACTTGTAATTTCGTTAGTTTAAAGAATATGGAATATTTTCAAATCCCCCATTTTATGATTTTGCAATATCACTTAAAAATATTAGAACTTATTCAAAATCACGATTGTATCGTGCTTTTATACTATATTACTTTTATTTTATTTCCTGATATTCACTTTACAATGATCGCAGTACTATTATACCAGAATTATTTGTATTGATATTATATATAAGGAATAATAGACTACTAACAAAGTCCCTGGCACTTGTACACAGCTACTAACTAACTCCCATGGTCCAGCACTCCATGTTGGACCATGGCCGTCTGCCTACTGGCAGATTCTGGAAATAGGGGAGGTTTTTTTTTTTATAGGGGGTAAGGTGGTCAGCCCTCTACGCTCAACAGCAGTTTACCTTAAATATTTTTTATAATTTTATACATTCTTGCATTTCATATTTTTCCTCTTTTAAAATTTTAGTTTTGGAAGAAATAAAACAAAATATCATTTTTTATTGAAGTTAAACACTTCATATTAGAAATCTTCTCTTTCACATCAGGAACCTAGTGCTCCTCCATGATATACGAAGGGAGGATCATTGACGGAAAAAGAGAAAAAAAGTTATTACATTATAAGACAACTACTATAGGAGAATTTCTACCAGCATCAGACTGCAACGGAAAAGTGTTCCACAAAAACTACACTGTGTTTAATTGTTTGTGAGATCAGTTATTGTAATGCAGGCTACCTTCATATTCGAATCTTCACCTTCTAATCTTCACCTTCTCAGCTAAATGGAGCGTTTTATCACTGGGCAAACTATTTGTCGGATAAACTAGGCAACTGGAAAATCGGTAAACTAGGCAACACTATTTTTTATACAACTGTGACAACTCTCCCTGACAGGGACAGGCATAACGGACTGCTCCCTGAAAGAGAGAGGATCAATCAATATCCTTCCGAAAGGACGCTTAGGAGTAACTTCCCCATATTTTGAAAGCCACATGGAAGAAACCTCAGGAAAACTCCCACCAACCTGAGTTTCCATGCAGATCATTAAATACATTGTTAAATCTCCATCGAGTCTCTTAATTTTTTAAATGCGGTGTTTGCAATGTACGCTATCAGTTTGTTCAAACCTGAATCTTACTGGTTACTAGCTTCGCATGTTATCACTACACACTATTTGGTATACATTATTTATCATTATACACTGCTAACACTATTTGGATTGTAGATTTCGAATTTAAGTTCGATCAGCGCTGCTGGAAATTCTTTTAAAACGAATATTCTCAGTGTAGATAATAGCAAGATTATATGGTTGATGGGAGAATTTTGAGGTTTCTCATGCATATGATTTGATAGACACCGACAAAAGCTTAATCACTTAAAACTTGCTTTCACTGAAAGTTATTTACGAATGCTTATATCATTTTGGTCCCATAGGAAGTAAATCTACCATTTTGAAATGGTGCCCTTAGGAAGATTGACACACAAGATTAGCAAAGGATTCCCTTGATTATGTGGTTTTCTGGAAGCAATATTTGGTTCAAAGGAAGTTAAACAAAGAAAAAAATAGTTCTTATGCAATAAAATCCTAAAATAACATCACTAGTTGGAAAATTTCTTTCTAAACCTGAATGAGATGATATTATTTCATCCACTAAATAAATTTAGAACTCTGGTGTAACATTGAATTTAAAAATAAATCAACAATGTATTTTTTTCAGTTATCTTTTAAGTCTAATTTTGGAAATCCGTAACAAAAAGAAAAACTGGTATATCATTGTCATTGTTTTCCATTTCAGACCGTTAGTATATCTCGCTTTGATAAAAAAAAAAAACAATAGGTTTTGCACTTTTTATGGCATCCGAAACGTAATAGTCATCTCCGAATAAAAACATCACCAGTTTACTTTAAATATTATCACATAAAGCGCTTACGACTATCAGGGTCTATTTAAAGATCTTTTGCTATTGTTGAATGTTTCGAATGAAATCATTCTTCTCAATTTACAAAAAGATTCGAATTGTGAAGGGAAAGAATCGAACGTTTCTCATGAA
The DNA here is from genome assembly GCA_021605095.1 of Caerostris extrusa. NCBI lineage: Eukaryota > Metazoa > Arthropoda > Arachnida > Araneae > Araneidae > Caerostris > Caerostris extrusa. The sequence goes on along the minus strand of BPLR01012298.1, from coordinate 134,857 downwards.
CGCACAACCACCCAAAATTTGTTATCCTTTCGTCTTATAATCTCTATCCTGTGAACCGTAAACCATACAATTCTTTTATGATGAAATGCATACAATGGTAGTTTATTAATACTGAGTTATCTTTGATCAAAGAACTGTAACTTAAAATAGGTTTACTTATACCTACTTGACTTCGGGTTTTGTGCCCACATTTAATAAATGCATGCATTGTAATCTATTGAAGCATAATTTCCGATTCGAAAACAATTGCTTTCAATAAGTATACCCTTTGGCATAGTAAGAATTCCTCAGGCTGATCAGTCACTCTGATGAAAACCTATCAGTAACAGAGTATATAAATCGATTCGCATCGAAAGTTAAGCTGCTTGGTGGAAAGTTTACGACGTTTCTCACGCTGTGTCAGTTACCACTAAAAAGTCCACCCTGAAGATATAATGTTCTCATACGTACATGTGGGTTGCCCATAATATGCCTTAAAGCAGTGGTTTTCAAAGTTATTGGTCCTACCATGCTCTTTCCAAAAACAAAAATAATTCAGAGACACCTTGGAAATTTGTCTTCTTTAAGCGAACCGAAAGATATAACAAAAAATATGTGTTCTTAAATATAACAATTAAAGATGTAACTAAGACATCTAACAACTTGAAATTATACATTTTGAAATTATAACAAATAAAAAGTTGAAATGATAATATTTTTTTAATAAAATCAATCCCGGTAACACTCATATACTTCTTCTTCTTCAATGGCGTGACAGCCTCATGTTGGCAGACTTGTGCCAGATTCCTAAATATGAAATACTTTTCGGGTTAAGATTGTCAACCCAACTCTCTACAACCATATTAGACCGATACCTACGATTTAAAAAGGATTACGGATCACAACAAATATCCGTGTCATCGTCGGTATCCGAACCCGAAACCTGTGGCACCTAGCGCTAGTAACTGGGCCATCAGGCCCCTGATACTCATATTACTCTTGCAATTTAGATAATATGAAAATATAAATTACGAATAAAGTTCCTGATAAGAAGTATAAAACCTCCTTATCAAGAAGAATATGATAGTATATACACTCAAGAGCCAAAACATTATGACCACCTGTCAATAACGAGTTGGCCCACCTTTGGCGTGCAACACAGCTTCAAACCGCCTTGGCATGGATGCCATAAGTCCTTGGTAGATGGCCGGAGACAGATTGTACCAGATGTTTAAGCAACGGTCACGCAAATCCGAGATACTGCGAATTGGTGGTCTTTGAACTCTGAGCTGCCGTCCCAGGACATCCCAAATGTGTTCTATCGGATTGATATCTGGTCAGTTAGGCGGCCTGGACATTAACTGGAATTCAGCATCATGTTCCTGGAACCACTCCAACACAATTTTAGCCTTGTGACAAGGGGCGTTTTCCTGTTGGAACATTCCATTTCCAGCTGAAAAACAGAGGCCATGTATGCAACTGGTCCGCAATGATGTTCAGATACCCTGTAGCATTCATGGTCTGCTCTACCACAACCACGGGTCCCAGAGACGCCCAAGAGAACGTACCCCAAAGCATAATACCTCCACCACCGGCCTGCGTATGATCTACTGTACATTGAAGGAGCAACTGTTCGCCTGGAAGACGGCGTATCCTGACACGGCCATCGGCGTGATGAATGACAAACCGTGATTCATCTGACCAGGCAACTCTCTCCCACTGATCCACGGACCAGTCACAATGTTCCCGGGCCCAGCGGAGGCACAGTTGGCGATGACGCTTGGTTAGCAAAGGCACACGAGTGGAACGCTTGCTGCGTAGCCCCATATCCAACAGTGTCCGCTGAACAGTGTGCTCCGATACAATTCTACTTGGCCCTGCATTGTATTGGGATGTCATCTGAGCCACTGTCTGGCTCCGGTTTTGCTTCACCATGCGAGACAGTCTCCGACGACCTTTTTCTTTGATAGCGTGTGGACGTCCAACACCATGTCGTCTACTGCTGGTTTCACCATCATTCATCCACTTTGCATAAGTACTAACAACTTTAGATCGCGAACAACCCACGAGTCGTGCAGTTTCGAAATGCTTGTTCCGAGCCTTCGAGCCATTACAATCTGCCCTCTATCAAAGTCGCTTAGATCCGCAGCCTTTCCCATCACACACAGAAGTAAGTGAAAGAATGATTCTTCAGACTCTCCAGCAGCAGTTAAATACCCTTCCACCTGATCACGTGCCTTCCACGTCATTCAGGCGAGTTCATTGCAAAATGTAGGGGTGGCCATAATGCTTTGGCTCTTGAGTGTATATATATATATATCAGGAAGAATAGATATCAATGAATCAATCCTTCTTCCTATTTCTGTCATTCTTAAATCACTCCAAGTCACTATTTGTAGTCTCTTTGTTAATTTATTTATTTTTGTTAACAAATTTCAAATCACGCTAGTCACATTCCACTAAATATGATGAAGGAAAAGCCACCATTTTCCAATAAAACATAATTTTTAATAATAAATATTTATTTTACACGAGGGATTTTTTTTACCTCATATACCTTATGTTTCACATTTGAGGATAAAATGAAAATCTTGTTACAAAAATTTCCAAAATCCACTGCTCTTAAATTGCCAATATTGTTGATAATAGTGTGAGATACATCCAGTAGGTGCAGAGAAATAAGCATTTGTATAAAGCTGACGCCCATCGGAGGAGAATTAGATGACGAAGTACATAGAGTGGTGCATGATTGGTTGCACAAGCTTTTAAAAACAAAAATTCCAGAAACTTGAGATAATTTGTAAGCGCAAAAATCTTATAAGAAGAACTTGTTCCGTTATCTCCAACGTGAAGCGAACCTCCATTGCCATTCAAACTGAGTTTATTGCTTCCCGCCCATTTATCCTATATAGCCCAATCGCATGAAGCATTCTGTGATTCATTTCCTGGGAAACAATGAGGACAACGCGGTTTGTGGTTATTTGACTTTTCTGACGACATATTCAACGAAGACCATACACATTATGATAGCAAGGTGTGGCACATTGTGGCATTAGGTGGCAAGGCAACAAAATATGCTCTTGTCATATGCGATTAAAGGTAGTTCGCTTTGCAAAGTATTGATCAGATGAGTGTTGCCAAGGATAAAAAATCTGTTTATTATATTACTCATATTCAGTTTCCTTAAATTCGCTATTCGTTTGGTCCAGGTAAAAAATGAAGAAGGTGTTATTTATTTCGATAGTTTGTTGAAGGAAAAGAGCTGCAACAGTAGACATCTATATACTTGCTGTCTTTACAAAATTTGTTTTGAGCATAATTGAGAATATGTACAAAAATGATGCATATGACTGCTTTCCATGCATTTGACTGCCATCCATATCAATACCACAACTAGTTTACATCGAACAGAAAGTGGAAGTTTATGCCTTACATGAGGATTTTTAGGAGTGACGTTCACATTCGCTTTTCTTTCAAAATTCCAACTTGGTAACCCAATTGTTGATGTGGGATGCTATCACAAGTTATGTCAATTGCCACCTATCTCCTTGTTTTTGAAAGTAATGATCATGATACACGCCTCCAATACGACCATAATACAACCTTCATCCATTTGCATGTCAATTTGAATCCATTATGACTCGGATAAAAATTGGCCCAAAATATTTTCACTGTAATAAAAAATTTAACATTTTAATTCGTCAACATTATTTTTGTTGTAGCCTAAAGTGAAAATTGTTTAATTTACTTTGATTTGTCATTCTTATTTCTGGACTATATTATACTTTATCACAATGTCAAAATTTGAACGAATTTGGCGCCACACTCAATTTGAGGCTCAGTGGTAATATGTGTAAACTAATGTACCATAGGAAGACCTCTGACACTCGATGCCACAGGCGGTTCGAGTCCCGGTGGTGCCATGGTGTTTGCAGTGGTTCGGAATCCACTTTAAACTTTTAGGTCCCGCCTAACATGACTGTAGAGAGTTGGGGGGGCTTACCTCGTAAATAGAAAGCAGCTGCTGTCTAGAAATCTGCCACTAGGCAGACGACATTGGCCCACCATGGGGCTGTTGCGTCAATAAAGAAGAAGAGGAATAAGAAGAAGTGTTCTATAGGGCTATAGGGCTATTATTATATATATATAGATATATATTCGAATCCACTGGTGGTGTCCGTTGCAATCAGAAATATTAAATGAAGATAGTTGCAACGCACGTAAAGCATCTCGCATTGAGAAGTTATCGACGCGAATGGTGTATTTTTCATCGTTTTCTCTTCATGCGACATGCAAATGCTGAATAATTATTTTTTAAGTCCTCAAGTGTCTGTAACATATGTAATTGGAGTATAAACTGATAACAAGTGTACAGAAAAAATAGATAACAAGTCTTGTGATATATCAGGCGAAATATACATATATATGTACATGTCTGTATACATATATATGAATATTTCACCATATATATGTACATAGAATGTGCATATAGTATATGTAAATAGGATATAATGCTTTATCATATTGTGTTTTGTGTTATTTTTTTCTCCATCAGGATTTAATATTCACTTTTCACGAGAAGAACTTGGAGAAGCTATAGAAGCGAGCGATGGATTTTTCCACATTTTCTCCTATACGACACATAAATGCGGAGTAACTACCCTTTTAAGTGTTCAGGTGTCTGTAATATATGTACTATAATTGGAGTACAAACTGATAACAAGTGCGGAAAAGAAAAGAAACATGATTGTGTTTCTTTTCATTTTTAGTGTCTTGTGTTTCTTTTGTTTCTTAGATAACAAGTCTTGTGATAAATCAAGCGAGGTATACATATATACGTACATATCTGTGTATATATATGTAAAAAAATGTACTTAGGAATACACACAATACCTTTACATGTAGGAAATAATTCACTTTATCGTAGAATATAATGCACTTTATCATATTGATGTTTTGTATTATTTTTCTGCATCATGTTTTAATATTCCCATTTTCACGACAAGGACTTGAAGGAAGTTATAACTTACGTTAAAAACGTTTCATTAAAATAAATAAAAGTATAATGCATCTCTAAAAAAGGAAAATAATAAAATATTGCAGAAATACTTGAGCATATATTAAACCTATTCTTATAAAATGCGTATCTATCTTAGCAGCGAAGGTCACCTTTTTCATTCGGTTGATCTAATTTCTAGTCAGCGATTTGCTAAAGCATACTCGAAGTCAAAATGCAGCGGGAATCAAGAATTTGAGAAAAGTTATGTGGGTCAAGGTTCACAACATGCTACAACAGACGTTGAAAGGATTTCAATTTTTTTTTTTCTCACTTCTCGATCGTGAGAAAAAAAAGAAAAATATCAGATGTAACGAAACATTCCTTTGGCGTTACTGAGTATAGCTTTTACAAAAACTCCTGTAAAAAAAAAAGAAACTTAAGAATCTTGAAATTCTCAAATGAAAAGATAAATTTTAATCTGCTCTTTGTGTCGATTTTAAAGTTAAACATTCAAATATTTGTGGTATTTCTGGTATGACAATTGTGTTTTGGTATGAGAAAGCTTTGATAACTGGCTATGCCGAAGACCGACGCAATAAATCTATAATCCGTAAAGTGCTCCGTTTTTATTCTATGTGCTTACTTTCAAAGATGCGAACGCATAGAAACTGTCTTTGAGATAGTTCATATAGAACTTCTATGGCATAATGAGGGTACTATGCAGATATACTTACGAAAATTAGGTAACGCTATATTGGGTATCTGCTGTAGTGTATGTTCAGACAACATCGCATAAACTGTACAGAGCGAGAATCCATGCTCGGAATACATAAATTATACCTATGATGCTAAACCTCTATGATGGATAGCATTCAAGAAAAGTGCGAAAAGAAAAGGTATGATGTCACATTGGTGAACGGAAAAAATCTTTATACAAATCTTATAAAAATGTAAGAAAACAGAAAAAAAATCAAATAAAAATTCAGAAAATAAAAAAAAAAAATTACCCCTAGCTTTGCGGTAACAGTTTAAAGAGAAAGAGAGATGGACGACTGTTTGTTATGCAAATGAACAGCTATCATTGCGCGCCGTGATAATTATTCTGCTCGTGATTACCACTATGCGTACTTTTTCGATTATCCACATTACAAACTGATTTCTCTATCCATCCCAATGGATAGTAGGCAGACTGGATGACAAATTCAAATTGTGTTGCCTCCATGATTACCAAATCTGACGCTTTTGAACTTTTTTTCTATGGAAACAGCGGAATAAGTATATCCAGTTAATATCCCCAGTTACTGCAGAAGTGAGATTTTGTTATTCGTTGACTTTCGTGGGGGCAAAGCTGTGGGATCGTGTGCAATTAGCCTCAATGTGGGTACTGTGTATTAGAAAACGCATGCGTGCCTCGATATGTTCCACTTACACATGCCACAAATAGCGTACAGACAGGATAATTTCAGAAAAGAATTTTTAGCTGTAAACGCCCTCATTCACTTGTTGTGTGGGGAAAAAACCAGAAAAATTTCATCAGTCAATTTGACTATCAATGCAAGACCCTTTAAGTCACAGTCGCCATCTAATCATCTCGTTTTTGAAAGCAATAACTGCAATGGAAACTGCCAGCAGATTACACATTACTAATAGACCGTGAGTTGGGCTCCAGTAATAATGATATTTTTATGCTATTTATTATGTATATATATAATAAATGATTACTGGTTATATGCAAATGGTTTCTGGTTATATACTTCAAACTTTCGTGTATCACTCATTTATTTATTAATGTGTGTTAAAGTTATTTTATATGTTTTTGTCTGTATTCTTCTTTAGTGATGTAACAGCCTCATGGTGAACCAAGGCCGTCTGCCTACTTGAAGATTCCGAAACATGAGGTAATTTCTTTTTACATGGTAGCATTACGCCTAACACTCTACAGTTGTATTAAACCGGAACCAATGGTTTAAAGTAGATTTCGAACCACTAGAAATATATATGGCACTGTCGCGCTCGAACCGGAAATCTGTGGATCAACAGAGCACTAATTACACGATCATCAGACATATATAATATTGTAATTATCAAATTAAATATATAATTATCTGTATTATGATTAATAAATTAAATATACCTCAAATTCAGTTAGTAAAATATTATATTAGATTTTCTATCATCTTGGGGCCTGAACCAAGTGACTCGCTTGTCACAGATTTCGGGTTCGAGTCCTGGCGGTGTTACGGATGTAGTGGTTCGAAATCCACTTTAAACCATCGGTCCCGGTCTATTATGGCTATTGGGTGTATGGCTGACAATCCTATCCTGTAAAAAGAAAAAAATCTCTCGTCTCGAAACCTGCCAGAAGGCAGACGGCCTTGGCCCATTACGAGCTGTTGTGAAACTGATGATGATCATCATCATCTTAAACGATGAAATGTTATATTATTATGTTTATATTTTCTCTAAAATATGCTAACTTTTGTAATTAAATAAATATACCAAATTAAAAATATATATATATCATTTCACTGGATGTGTACAAAGTAGAATCATATCAGTTAATCAATATAAAAACTATCATATTATTTAAATAAATATTAACATTTTATGCAATCTATTCCGAATAACATCGAAAAGTTTCGCATTTCGAGTCAACATACGATGAAGGAAAAAACGTTTATTTTAACGAGATAAAAAAAAAAAAAAGTTTTAATCAACAGAAAGTAAAAAAACCCTCATTTCAAAAGGAAAGATAATCATATTCAGGAAACACATAATAAACCGCTGTAAAAAATGTTTGTCCTTCATTTGAACTGCAGGAAAACAGTTGCAAGTTTTTTTGTACATACAAAAGTAACAATTTAACGAATCAGTGATTGCAAAGTAATGATTTAGTACAGTTTTTCCTTTTGACATTGATCTCAGTTACTAATTGAAAAAGAGAGGACACATTCCGTGGAAACGCTGTGGATATATATTTAACATATTTGTGGACAAATTTGATATCTCTGATTACAAAAAATTTCTTTTAAACTGAATAACAGAAAATCCATTAGAAGGTTCATACATAATATATAACGATGATATCATGCTTCAAAAAATAAAAATTATAACAACAAAGTGAAGTTGTTATCCTGTTTTGCTTGTAAAAATAAAATATTGTAATAGATGTTTTAATCAATTACTTTAAAAAATTTATTGGTTTGTAAATTATTCAAAATTGCTGCTACAGAAGCAGTTTGTTTTTACAATTCTTTATATGCTATCCTTTAAAATGCATGTACGACATCGTAAATGAGCTGTTTTATTTGAGATATTTATGATTTATATAATATTAAGGATTAATATAATATTATGATTTATTATTAATATAATGATAATATGTAAATCAGTAATATTATAGTAGTCTATATTTCAATATTTATGATTTACATAATATCTAACGATGATATCAGCTTCAAAACAATGAGGACAATAACAACAAAGTGAAATTGTTATCCTCTTTTGCTTATAAAAAATCAAATATTGTTTAATAGATGCTTAATAAACGTAGATGTTTTAATAAATGCTGTGTAAATATAGATGTTTTAATCAATTGCTTTAAAAAAAAATTATTGGCTTGTAAACTATTCAAAATCGCTGCAAAAAGAAACAGTTTGTTTTGACAGTTCTTTATGTTTAAGACTATCCATTAAAAGTTATATACAACATCGTTAATGAGTTGTTTTATTTGAGATATTTATAATGTTATGATTTATTATTGACACAATGATTATTATAATATTAGTATTTATTATTAATATAATGATTATCATAACATTAATGATTTATATAATATCTGTATTTGAGATATTTATGATTTACATAATATCTAACGATGATATAATACTTCAAAAAAAATAAAGCCAATAACAACAAAGTGAAATTGTTATCCTCTTTTTGCTTATATAAATTAAATATTGTAATATTTAATTTTTGTAATAGATGTTTTAATGAATTGCTTCAAAAATTTATTGGCTTGTAAATTATTCAAAATGGCTGCGAAAGAAACAGTTTGTTTTTCACAATTCTTTATATGTTTAAGACTATCCATTAAAATTTATGTACGACATCGAACTGTAAATGAGCTGTTTTACTTGAGATATTTATGATTTAAGGTTCTTGTATATGTTTGAATCAATCGAAAAAAATTAGATATTCCATAAAATTTGTCATAAAATCCTTCAAATCTTTATTAGAAATATATTTTCTAATTAAAATTGTAGTGAACATTAAATCTTCGCAGCTGCCGTTCGTGCGCTCTCTACTTACTACCCCTCTCAGACAATTTGTCAGAAATTATGCGAGAGCATTTGTCAACGCGCATGCTTTTAGTTTGTAGTGTCCGCATGTGAAAGGTGTGCTGTCAGGCGAATCATGCTGAGCTAGTGTTTTGCAGCCCTTGTAATAAGCTAATTAAATAATATCATCCTGTAATTGTGCTTTCTCCATCTCATGGCCTGAGGGCTCCCTGTGGCGTTCAGGAGAAAGGGGTCAGTGGGCCTCGAGACTCTCACCCGAGAGGAAATACAGAGCAACCAAGCACTTCTGTTGAGAAACATCTAGTTCATCTACAGTCTCTCATCCCGAGAGGAAATATATTTAACGCAACACTGCTTATCAGTTGGCTTACAGACTCTCACCTGGAAAGGTAGCATATTCTGCGCAAACCTGAGTATCGGGTTTTTGGCTTAGAAGTGGAATCCTACAATGAATTTATAATTATATGTCTTTAAATGTGTTAAATAATGTATGTGTGTGGTGTTTGTTTGTGTGTGCGTAAATAACGCTGCGAGTTTTTCAACCTATGCTTCAAGTATCTCAACCCAACCACACCCAGTTACAATCCAGCTCTACAACCTGCACACTACAATTATTAATGGAATGAGCTCTTGCACACTTTATTTGTGATGTGTCTCTATAATCAAATACCATAGAACCATCACTAACTCCTTTGTTCCGAAATTGGACCAGGAACATCTTAAGAAAAGATTCAAATGATATTGCTACAACATTCTAAAGTAAATAATAATAAGAAGAACAAGTCATTTAAAAATGTCGTCAATACGCAGGCCTTTTTGTTTCATTAAAAAAGACTATCGAAGAAAAAAAAAACCGAATGAATTCTGAAAATTTAGGAAGAAGTTTATATCGTTTTTTATGTGAAAAAATATTTTCAAAAATTTAAAATTGATGCACATGACAATTATTTAAAAGTAAATAATGATTAATAGATTAATTTAGAATAGAGAATGTTTAATTTAACAAACTTTCTAGATTTCATGAAAAAATTGAAATTCTGGTTTTTCTGTTGTTGTTTGAGCATGAGTGGCCTTCATGTTTCACATATGTATGCTACATATGTATATACTACGAACATATGTCACATATGTATATACTACGAACATATGTATGCTACGAACACCAACGTGCGATTTTGGGAAGTCTTTCTAGGGATAACTACTCTATATTTGCATGGGTGATAATCAGAAAACTTTCACTAGGTAGTCTAGTAATTATCAATGTGAGACGCTTTATACAAGTTGTAACATTTGCCATAAAATCTTCATTTCTGAAAGCAATGATTGCAACTAACGGCTTGTCAGAGAAAAAAAAACACTCGAATATTAAAAAAGTATTTTTAATCAGTTTTTTTGCGAATTTATTAAATACAAAAGATGTAGTCATTCATATACCATCTCGAGGAATTGATTTTGTCGTAAGGATCCCCAGGTTGTGCATCAGATATGAACACCAGTGTCTTGATATGGAATGCGCATGAAGGTAAGATTCATATGGCTAAGTGGTTTTTTCCCCTTCTTAAGAGTCTAACGGCCTTCAAAATGAGTTTATGTTGATGAATCGCAAGTACCATAGGTACAACAATTAGATAAGCTACCTCACTACTTCAAAATGTTTACGTTATTTTTGTGGAAAGAATGCTTTCGGAAGGGGAACTTTAAATAATCTATATATTTAATTCTTAAGATCTTTTCTATTTCAATGGCAAACAATTTATACAGAAAAAATAATTGAACTGAAAAATAGCCATAGTTAAATTAGTAAATTTTTTTTTTTGTGCTGCCCTACACAACTTTCTTTCCTTTTTTCTTTTCCCTCTCTCACACTTTTTTTTTTCTTCAAATGCGAGTTAGAAGTAAGCTGAAAAGGGCGACACTCGTTTAAGATGTCTTCTTCAGGTTGAAGCGCTTCAATTAAGTGATTTCTCTAAAACCTCCACTGCCATCTGTCAACTGAAATCGAAAATAGATAAAACCTGACTATATATATATAAAAGATCTTTTTTAAAAGGCACTTTAATAGCTGATTCGTGTTATTCAAAGTGGAAAAATAATTGTAAATGCCTATTTTCGGTTTTGTTTTTCAAAAACTGGTTTAATTTTTTTGCTAGAGGATTTATGTATTAAAATGCTTGCTTCCAAATTTAAGAGAAAACTTCAGTCATTAAATATTTTCCTCTGACAAAAATACAAATAGCTATATGTTAATAAATAATATTAATTATGAAATTTTAATTAAAATTGAAATGAAATTTTTAATTTAACTTCTATCTTGTAATTATAAAGGCATCGTTTAGTGTTATTTTTTTAAAATAATATTTATTACAATGTTTCATTTAGAATATGGACATTTACGTTTTCTGAGGCGTTCATCCATGTATAGGATTGTTAATGCATTTATAATACGCTTATTTTAAGTTTTATATTTAATTATTTCTGTAGTAATAAATAAGTTTTTATTCAAAATTTAATTTTACTCCTTTTCAAAATACCGTATATTTCCGTATATAAGACAAGAAATTTTAGAACTTTTTTTCTAAAGCTAAATTACATGAATCGCCTTATATACGAATCCACTAATTTCGAAAAAATAAATAAATAAATAAATAAAACCAAAAGTACTCCTATGTTAACCGGTCATAAGCACAACCGCCAAATATAACATGTTTTTTATTTTTCTAGTTTATACTTAAGTTTACGACAAATTTTGAATGAAATCAGTCGTTTGTTTTTATGAAAAATAAATTTCTATATCTTCGAAATTGTTTATATTGCTGGCTTATTGCGTCTCGGCCAAATCGAAAAATCTGATGTTTGGCGAAATTAGCGCTCTGCTAACGAAAAAGGTACCACAACATTTTTCAGCAAAACGCAATTATCTGAAATTTGCTTTTATAAGAAAATCTCTTTCGCTCATCTTTGAAGGGAAAAAAATGCCACAGACAATAAGACTAGCAGTAGCTCATATACAAGACTGCCACTGAATGAAAACAATGTACTAGCTTCAAGCAAGGTACTTGTGTTATAAAACTATCGCCACTGGTGTTTCACTTTACAGTGATTTGATTGGAAAATATGCTTCCCATTTTAACAGTTTGTTTGCAATATTTTCGCCCTTATGATGATACGTTTGAAAGTTGCATGATTTTTTTTCTCCAGTTCAACTTATATATGGGTTTTGAGTACATAAATTTTTAGAATGAAAAACGCATTTATACGGATCGGCTTATATAAAAAATATGTGGTAAATAGAAAGATCTAAAAAGTAGAGTTGGGTTTCGAGCTAGGAAATTCCGCCAATTCGAAATTCGACTAACGATACTAAAAGTACGATGGTCAGTAAACGGTTCCGATTAGTATATTAAAAAAGGATATAATATTCTTCAAGAAGGAGAAATCTGACAAATTTTTAAATGCACAAAAGCAAAAGTTCGTTCTTCAGCAAACATGTGGAAAGGCTGAAATTGTGGTTCAAGAAAATCCCCGTGTCCATGCCATTATTGTTGTTATTATTATTATATAATTTGCGATTTCTGTGGATCCCGTGTTCCATTTATGGGCGTCATGAACTGTCCAGCGACGAGTGGTGAAGATAAGACTTTTCTTAACACTGTCCTGCATTTGCGTGTGGAATAAAACCAGGAAAGCTCCAACAATGGCAACTTGCCAGGGCAAACAGTTCACCAAGGAGCTGTTGCGTCAATGAAGAAGTCAGATATATAGGCGTAAAATTATTTTAAAGGAAAAAAAGTATAATAGTAAGTGTGGAATTTTTTTTCTTCTGGTTTTTTTAATATCGTATTATCAGAAATTTTAATTATTAAAAATTAAAATTCATTTTATTTCATTAAAAAATTTCAAAAATTTAATTTTTCAGTTTCACTTTTAAAAATTTCATTTAAAATGAATCTTTTTAATGATTTAAAATTAAAAATCACTCCTAAAGGACATTTCCTTCCCTATGACGCCATTCTTTCGAATCTGTCCGACTTGGATGCTTCCACGCAATCGGTGATCGAATTATATATAAATACATAAAAAGAACATAAATTTTTTTCATTACATCTTTCTGTTGATTAGCTTAAAGATTTCCTAAGGTGGGGGTTATGATTAATTATTATTATTATTATTTTCTGAAAGGGGATGGTAGTACAACTAAGTTTGGGAACCCCAATTTAAACTAGGCTCTGAATTTAAAACACAGGGTGAAACAAAACCTCATTGTAAACTGCATAATAATACTCATGCATTTAGTGATATCGATCTCTAACGTAGCAGGTGATTCACTTGCGATTCTGATGGGGAGCGTTGAACCAGCAGCGACCGACGTCGGCCGCTGCAGCGAAGGTCAGTGTATCAGCAGATGCTTGTTTATTTGGGTTGAGCGCTTTTAATGGAAACCGGAGAAATTTCAAAGCGGCGCTGACGCAAGATGGGGTGACCTAATTGTTACCCAGTCGGCTGATCGGTTCAAGGTGCTCTCGGAACATTTCGCGGTTGCTTCACACACCGACCACTTTTCTTTCGTCCTGCCTCATGCGCAGCCTTGAGAAGGTGATTTTTTATGGCCCTTTGCACAAGATGCGGGTTGCTCGGTTTTACTTCGCCAGTTGCCAAGACATCTATATGTATATTGATAGATATTTTTTTCTTCGTTATCCCTCTGTTAAAAAAATTTCATAAAAAAAAGATTTAAAAGAAACAATTGTAAAATCGTATAATATTTTAATGGAAAGCTAGCTTTTGTAAAATTGTTTATTTATTTAATATCTCTTTGATTTAGTGAGATGGGTGTGTGTGGAATATCGGTGGGTCTCTTGTTCTACTTAAAGTCAGGAACAGCTCACAGACTAGTGATTAGGAGAATACGTTGCCTACAGAGAAGATTTTTATGAGTAAATGCTCACAGTTGATCATAGACTTAGAGAACGTGGTTTTATGGTCGTTTGCGCAAGTTACAGGTTGCTTAGTTTTATTTCGCGAATTGCCAAGACACCAATATGTATTGATAAATATTTTTTTCTTCATTATCCTTCAGTTAAAAACTTTCATAAAAGATTTAAAAAGACGCGTAATATTTTAATGGAAAACGAACTTTCTCAAACTTTTTTACTTATTTAATATCTACTAGGTTATTTGTGTGTGGAATATTGGTTGGCATCATATTCTATTTAAAACCACAAACAGCTCATAGATTGGCGGAGAAAATATTGCTTACAGGAAAGATTTTTATGAATAAAGACTCACATTTGCTCATAGCCTTGGAGAACGTGGTTTTATGGACGTTTGCACAATATACAAGTTGCTTAGTTTTGCTTCACCAGTTGCCAAGGCAAATATGTATATGATACATTATTTTTTCTTCATTATCTTTCAGTTAAAAACTTTCAAAAAAAAAAAAAAAAAATATTTTAAAAAATCGCATAATATTTTAATTTATAGCGAGCTTTCGCAAAATATTTCATTTATTTAATATATCTTTGGTTTAGTGAGATATTTGTGTGTGTGTGAAATATCGGTGGGCCACCTGTTCCACTTATTTAAGTCACGAACAGTTCATAGATTGGTGATTAGGAGAAGACATTGCCTACAGGAAGGATTTTTATCGGTAAAAAACTAATATTTGCTATTTGCATGGAAGGAAGAAGCAAGATGCTTTGTGACAATGTGCATGTTCATCCAGTCCATCGAATCTGAAAACAAGACTGCAACAGATATACCCAACGGATCCAAACCTTTACTTGACTAGATATTGGCATGAGTTTTTTTTTTTTTTTTTTTTTTCAACAAAGAAAAACTAATAAAAGGATATTAACACGTGGATGCAAATTATTTACTCTAATTATCTATCAAAAATAATAAAAGTGGGTAAAACGTAAGATAGTGAAAAGGAGGTTTTGGAAATAATGTATTATATATCCGTATAAATCAAATGGCTCTATTCCGTAGCATAACTAAACCATCTGAGGCGCGAATTTATCCATTTTTATTATTTTTGAATAGCCCTCAATGCAAAAGTATCATCATTGTAAAAAAGTATTACCTTAAAGCTGCCTTTCGAGTTTGCAATGTCAATTTTCGATCACAAACCGTTTCACTTGATCATTTATAACTTTTTACCCTTATTAGTAATGTATCACGAAGACGTAATTTTTTCCAAGGAAATTTTTATCACTTCACATTGATTTGGTTTTTATTATGTGTGTCGTTAGTACAGGGCTGTGGTGGCTTTGGACTGCAATACTATCACTGTGTTGTCCGCTAGTACAGGACTGTGTCGTCAGGGTCTGCAATACCATCACTTTCGGTTCTGCTAATTTCTTCATTTCCACCGAACTGTTCGTTTGTTTCTTCCTCACTCTTAAAATACTGACTTATTTTAGGTAACTTATTATTTTTTTTTCGTCAAACTCTATGTCTTTCTTTTTCGTTTTTCACTCCCACCAAGATATCTTCTAATACTGGACATGTTATTATCTAATTTCCACAATCAACCAATTAACTTTATGACTGATCGCGGATCCGATGAAACAAAAAAGTAAAATAATAGTGGAGCATGGAGAATCCAAGAAACAAAGAAATTCTCCGCTTTCTGGAAGTCCCTGACTTACCGGCGAGAATTTCCACTTTGAATTTTATATCTGTACAAGGATCAGGGGAATTCAACAAGCGAATTAAAAAAAATATCCAGTGGCAGCGGGAATTCCAAATTTTAATTTTTTAAGTACCTATTCACGAACCAGAAATTGAGGAAATTACTAATCGCATCGGAATTGCCCGTGCATAACAGCTTCTATTACTATTATTACCAGATGCGATATATTTTGCATACAAATGAATACGTTCAAAATCTTAATACACCTTTTTTTTAATTTATCACTTTAGTAAGTTAAATTTATTAAATACAGAATTAATGAATTTTACTTTATTTTGTAATAATAAATACCAAGCCTTCCCTGTACTCATAGCCTCTCTGCTCGGGCAGGACCTATAATAATCTGTCGGTTTTGCCACCCTATTGTTACGAAATTGGCGGTATTAAGGTCCAATGTAAAATAAGAAAAAAATGTATATGAAACATTAATTTCACTGAAAGTGTTGATTTAAAGGAAACTTTTAATTACTTATCTTAATATAGTGCGAAAGCTGTAAGAGTATAAGTTTCCGGGAATAGTGTCGCTGAATACAGCACATCCACTCTCATCATTTATCGGATTTTTAATATTAGCATTTTTATAAAAAAATGTGATTAAACCAAACCAAATAACTGGGGATAATGTCTTGGCAACTTATGCAGTAGAACTAAGTCACATGCATTTTAGTATATATAAAAAAATGTCTGCATATGTTTCCGTTGGTTATTATTTGAATTATTGAATTTGATACTATCATGGCAAACCTGTTCTTTTTTTCGTAAGTGCAATAGATTCGTCGTTTAAAAATTTGGTATGTTGTAACACTTTTTGTGAATTGTTTAAATTCCATTTTCTTAGAATTATAATATATAAAAGGCAAAATTACAATATTTTCTAATCAGTGGCATTATATATCTTGGCTTTGGCTATTTTGGCAATTTATATTAAAAAACAAATGAATCATTTACATACTTAGGGAAAAGAAAACAATTTGCTATTGATCAATTTTTCCAAGTCATCCCGATTGTCTACCAGACTTTTAATTTTGCCTCATATAGTTCTAATAAAGTAGTCAAAAATAATAGGCCACTGTCCAAGAACCTTTTCTGTCCCTTTTTTGCCAGAAGATCTGCTCTTTCGGTTTCATCAATTTCAACATGTGATAAAATCCACTGGAAAAGGATATATTTACCATTTTCTTTAAGGAACTTGATATCTTGTTTTATTTTAGTTTTTACTGTGATATTTGCCTCTACGATTACCAAAACATCAACATCCCTCTCTACACGAAACTTTTTAATTTCTGGAAATTTTGCTCCAGACAGGCCACCAGCATTCCACAGTAATATATTCAATTTAAAGTTCGAATGACGCACAGTCATTTGTCCGAGCAAATTAGTCATAGCCTCTTGTCGTTATTCATTTAGCATCACCCAGAAGGCAAAATCGTGTGACTTCACGTCCAGAAATTTATCACGTGTGAAGGTTGCCGCAGACGAGATTAACAGTATCTTTCTGGCTCTATAAAATCTAAAAATGTTGAACTAATTATCATAAAAGACTCTGGCGTTCGATACCACAGGTATCGGGTTCGAATCCCGGCTTTGCCATGGGTGTTTGTAGTGGTTCGGAATCCACTTTAAGCCATAGGTCCCGGTCCTAATAGGATCGTAGAGCGCTGCGGGGCATTGTTACTCCGCGTCCGTGGCTTACCATCAAGTTACACGCGCCCTCTGGGTAATGCAAAGTGAGTAACGTCGGTGCAGCCCTTATGGCGAAGATCACGGTCTATTTGCCAGCTGCATTAGAAGAAAAAAATTATCATAAAAGATGATAAGTTCTTTCCCAAAATTTAAATCGATGGTGTAGATATTTTTTAATTGCACAAACTAAGCGCAGTTTACAATTTTCTCAATCATGAAATATTTTCTTGTAGCAACTTGACAGTGGAAACGCTTCTCTGCTTGAATTTTTGCGATGCACTTATTTATAAAGTGTGTTGTTTTCCAGTGTTTTAAAGATTAACTGCAATTTTAGGAGCATTTAACCTCGAGCTTTTTCTGTCTAATTGATGAACAATGAATCGATAATCATAAGGCTGAGGAACGATGGTCGACCGCTCAGTGCTTGGTTACGTAACATTGAAAAAAAACCAAATCTTACCTTGCTACATAGTAAGACAAGGTCTACATATCGAAATTGAAATTTATTTTATTTTTAAAACGATTGTAAATCGTAACAGAAATATGTATTTATCGCGTGTACGAATACTTTTAAGCCTTCAAAATTCATTCGTTTTAATATTTTTTAATTTTTTAATAAAAATTTAAGAATACTTTGATTATTATTTTAAAATTCCAAATTCGAATTTTCAAATTTCTAATAATTGTGTGCACCAAATGCGCTTTTTATTAAATAATTAAATTGTGTTTTTCTTTACTATGACTGCCCTGAGGGAGTTTTCCAGGTTTCTTCCATACGATACAGGAATATAGGGCAGTTATCCTAAAAACCCATCATCACCCTTTGGTAGGCTATTTACACTGAAGTGACAAAAAGTCATGGGATAGCAATATGCAAATTTTCAGATGGCAGTAGCATCGCGTAGAACAGGTATAAATGCGCAGTGCTTTCGAAGAGCTTTCATTTTTGTTCAAGTTATTCATGTGAAGAGGTTTTGACGTGATGATGACCGCACGACGGGAATTAACAGACTTTGAACGCGGAATGTTAGTTGGGCTAGACGCATGGGTCATGCCATTTCGGAAATCGTTAGGAATTCAACATTCCCAGATCCCCTGTGTCAAGAGTGTGCCGAGGTATGAAATTTCAGGCATAACATCCCACCATGGACAGCGCAGTGGTCGACCGCCTGCACTAACGACCGAGGCCGACGACGTCTGCAAAAAGTCGTAAATTCTAACAGACAAGCACCACTGCGTCAAATAACCGCAGAAATCAATGTGGGATGTACAAGGGACTTGTCTGTTAGAACTGTGCGGAGAAATTTGGCTTTCTTGGGCTATTCCAGCAGAAGACCGACTCGAGTGCCTTTACTGACAGAACGACATTGCTTGCAGCGACTCTCGTGGGCACGTGAGCATATCGGTTGGTCCCTAGAAGAATGGAAAACCGTGGCCTGGTCCGATGAGTCACGATTTCAGTTGGTAAGAGCTGATGGTAGGGTTCGAGTGTGGCGCAGACCCCACGAAGCCATGGACCCAAACTGACAGCAAGGCACTGTTCAAGTTGATGGTGGCTCCGTAATGGTGTGGGCTGTTTTTCATGGAATGGACTTGGTCCTCTGGTGCGACTGGACCGAACATTGACTGAAAATGGTTATGTTCAGCTACTTGGAGATCACTTGCAGCCATTCATGGACTTCATGTACCCAAACAACGATGGGATTTGTATGGATGACAATGCGCCATGTCACCGGGCCACAACTGTTCGCGATTGGTTTTGAAGAACATTATGGACAATTCCAACGAATGATCTGGCCACCTAGATCGCCCGACATGAATCCATCGAGCATTTATGGGACATCATCGAGAGGTCTGTTCGTGCCCAAAATCCTGCACCATCTACGCTTTCACAATTATGGACGTCTATCGAGACAGCATGGCTCAATATTCCTGCTGAAGACATCCAACGACTTGTTGAGTCCATGCCACGTCGAGTTGCTGCACTTCGCCGGGCGAAAGGAGGGCCGACACGATATAAAGAGTTATCCCATGACTTTTGTCACTTCAGTGTTATGTTATACATAACTGGAATATGAGACCCAGCGACTTTAGATAAAAAGGAAATTAGATGCAGACTTACTACCAACTTAATTTTTGTTTATTTTTACTATATTTATTGCGAAAAGCATTACATATTTTAATTAAAATAGTGATAATTTTTAAAATAATAAATAATAGATGTTTCTAAAGAATACATTAAAATGCGCAGATCTGTTTAGATCAACAATTATTTGTAAACATTTTTAGATATGAATATGAAAAAAATCGATAAAGAAACAACTGATTGATTTAGTTATTTAGTTACTACAAAAATTGATAAAGAAACGATTGATTTAGTTACTACAAAAATCGATAAAGAAACAAATGATTGATTTAGTTACTACAAAAATCGAAGCGAATAATTTTTAAAACATTTACTATACCAATGTAATATCATACTTTTTTGTATTGTATATATTTTGTTTACTCACAAAGAAATGAAATATATAAATTAGATAATTTTGTTGTGTGTGTTAGCGGCCATGAAGCCTACATGCATCCCTGTTATATATCGTTAATGATAATGAGTAAACCACGTGTTCCCGCAAATATGAATGGCGTCATAAGTGGCATTCAGCGGTTCTTCATTGTTTTGAAGTGTATAAAAAACGCAATTCTAAGCGATGTTTCATGGAACAGAAACATAGCCTGACGTAATGGTATGAGAGATTGCTACAGCATTTTTTTACCGGATAACCTTCAGCGGAAGCATGATTCGCCTCGAAAAAAAATTGTAATAAGAAAATAATATTAAAAGATTCAAGTACCTTGATGTTTAATATGCCGCCCAGTTCATCTTTGTTAATTCATACAACATCATGCAGCATCCTTTACATCACTTTTGTAAAGAGTGTAATTATGTAATTTTGTGTTGAGAGATCGATATTCGATATGAATCGTTTTTTTTAATTAGAAAAGTGCACCAGCAATTCAATGTTTACACATATGCTTTAAGATTAACAATATACTTAATTAAAAAAAACCATATATAATATATATGGATATGTTTCTAGATTTGTGAAGACATTGATGAATCTGATCTTTAGTCGTTATCTAACGAGCCGAAATAGCATCATTTATAATCTTCTGAGGGTATCTATTCCTTAATAAAGCTACCTTCAAGATATTATAATTCATTTCTTACCATTTACAAATTATCCATCACCTATTTTTGTAAAATTTCTACATATATATATATATATATATATATATATATATATATATATAATATATTTATCTGCCTTTGTAGTTTTTGTCACATTGATGACATTCAGTTTCATCGCTGCGTTTTACAGTATGTGAGCTTCAGATGTTGAATAAATTCACTTTTAATTTGTTATTTTTTTTTGGGAGGGGGGCTCTTTTGATGGAATTAACTATAAAACACACGAAAATTTATTTTAGTAGGTACTATTGTGTAATGTATACTATTAACTGATTGTGTTTCTAAAAATGTTCGTTGTCCAATAAATGTAAATGTAAATAAAAAAATAAAATACAATAAATGTTTCTTGTTTGTTTGCATTGCGTTTTTTTGTTTTTACATATATTTAACTATTATTTTTTACTTTTTGTACCCCTATTCTTCTTTTTCTTTTTCTCACGAAAGAATACGATAGAAACATATAATTCAGTTTTACTACCCGGGATTTCCCAGACTCTTGACAACGTTAGCTCCCCTTTATTTTTGTATATTTATTATGTCAGAAGTTATACCCTAATACTTAACTTATGGATTCTAAGATGCCGCAACTGGGATGTTTATTCCAAATTGTTGTTGCACCAAGAAGACAAATTTTGGTTATAGCATTGACAATCCTTATTAAATGCTGTGTCTTGCTCCACGGACGGGCAAAGTATTGAAATTACTGCCGGTGCTGGAAAAATTTCATCAAACTTCACAGGAAAACTGCTGGCCGTTCAAAAGGGGATTTGAGGCCTATCTGAGTCTACCTCCCTCACAACAAATGAATGGAATTACTGTCTTCAATAAACAGAATGTAATATCAATAAACAGAATGTGTGGATCCCTGCTCATGTGAATTTCGAATTTAATGAAATTGCAGATACTTTTGGCGAAGAAAGCCAGAACACACATCCATTACATAGCATCACACTACCATTTCTACTTCTCTTACAGATGCAAATGCCTTGGCAAAATCTAAATATATAATTCCTTCTAATATTAAAATTAAATACCGAATTACAGAGCTAAATGTGGACAGAAAAACAGCTATTACTCTCACAAGATTAAGGATGAAACACCAGAAAAGTGTAAAATTTCTGCTAATTGTATTAAAAAATACCAAAAATGTCTGGTAATTGCCCTGATGTCGACTTTACTCCCTCATCATGTCTTTGATTGTCCAGTTGTTACAGCCACCATACATTATCTTGACCATTCCTCGGAAGAGGATTTACACTCCGAGCTGGCAATCAGCATAGTCAATATTATTCTGAACACCACAATATTTGATTTGTACTCTTCAGGGAATACGAGAACAATACGTCTCACGACATCATCATCATCATTGCCGTTATCTGATTGCTAACTTCTTCATTACTCATGACACCTTCATTACTCATTGCATCATCAGCGCCTTTGTCTGACTTTTTAACTAAGCGCACTGACTGTTTAAGACACATCTGTCCAAGTCACAGCCCAGCGCTGTTTCGAATGCAGTTCAATCTCATAATGATAAACATCTTTTATTATTTAATTCATTTCTTAAGATACAAAAAACGTAATTAAACGAAGTTTTTATTGTATTTACATACAAATTACATTTCTTTTTTTTATGTCTTAAGTTATTTTTAATTTCAGTGATTAAATTGCAGAAAAATTTAAATTAAATTGACCTGCTTAATAATTTTAAAAACAGCATGCAAAAGGAATTAAAAAGTTTTTATGCTACAAAATGTGTATCGTGGTGGATATCGCAGGCTGCATATTTTTTATACTTTTTGCTTAATGACTGTCGCTAACGACTGCTTTGCTTAATGACTGTTATAATACTTTTTGGCTTAATAATTTCATGTGCAGCCCGTGACAAGTTTTTTACCGTCAATTGCGACTCAAGAATGTTGAAGTATTGGATACTTCTGGTTTGGTTGAAGAAAGTAATTGTTGATATTTACCTTTCTGATTTTGTTTATTTTTTAGTACCTTCGGAGTTGATAGTTGTTATTTGTATCCATTTGGTATTTTGTGCGGCATCCCAATATGGTCAAGAAAATGTTCAACGCTCAATAAAAATACTCAAAGTATGCTCCATTAAATTCTCAAAATACGATAAATTAAATGCTCAAATACATATATACAGCTTAAATAAATGCTCAAAGCATATTCAAATAAATCCTGAAAATATGGTTAAGTAAATGCTCAAATTATTCTCAAATAAATACTCAGCATGTGCCCAAGCAAATGCTCAAAGCATCTTCAAATAAATACTCAAACTATCTTCAAATAAATACTCAAACTATCTTCAAATAAATACTCAAACTATCTTCAAATAAATACTCAAACTATCTTCAAATAAATACTCAAACTATCTTCAAATAAATACTCAAACTATCTTCAAATAAATACTCAAACTATCTTCAAATAAATACTCAAACTATCCTCAAATAAATACTCAAACTATCCTCAAATAAATACTCAAACTATCCTCAAATAAATACTCAAACTATCTTCAAATAAATACTCAAACTATCCTCAAATAAATACTCAAACTATCTTCAAATAAATACTCAAACTATCTTCAAATAAATACTCAAACTATCTTCAAATAAATACTCAAACTATCTTCAAATAAATACTCAAACTATCTTCAAATAAATACTCAAACTATCCTCAAATAAATACTAAACTATCCTCAAATAAATGCTCAAACTATCCTCAAATAAACCTCAAACTATCTTCAAATAAATACTCAAACTATCCTCAAATAAATACTCAAACTATCTTCAAATAAATACTCAAACTATCCTCAAATAAATACTAAACTATCCTCAAATAAATACAAATTATCCTCAAATAAATACTGAAATTATCCTCAAATAAATACTCAACATATTCTCAAGTAGGTTAATGTTCAAATAAATTAAAATAAATTATTAAAATAAACGTTCATTGATTCTTTGTGGGTAGATTGTTTTTGTTATACTCGGAAAAAAAGACAACGTGTAATACACAAACTAAATTCAAAATATTTTTTTTTTTTTTTTTTAAAATAGAATTTCTTGAAACTTATTTAGCTTTTTAAACAACATTTGTAACTTACAAACTGAGAAGAAATTATATAATTAATTAAATATAATTGCATATTTAATTTTTGAAGTAGCGAGTGTTCACATTAGGATGTTTCTAACTCTAATTCATTTAAGAACGTTCTCTCAAAATTTATTCTAAGAACAGGTATATTACGTTACAGAGGAATTCCAAAACGTAGCTAATACAACAAATAATTAGTAATAACGTATAAGTAA
Organism: Caerostris extrusa; assembly: GCA_021605095.1. NCBI lineage: Eukaryota > Metazoa > Arthropoda > Arachnida > Araneae > Araneidae > Caerostris > Caerostris extrusa. The sequence goes on along the minus strand of BPLR01012298.1, from coordinate 110,631 downwards.
TAATACGTAGACAAATAATTTCTTCTCACACCTAAGTTTAAATTAGTCAAGAAGATGTTAGTTACAAGAAGTTAGGTTTAAAGAATAAAAGCAATTTTTCAATCCTGATGTAAAGAACTAATTTCTTAACCTTCACACAATTCTTCCTTTAAAGAATATTGCAAAAGAAGAATAAGTATAGGGTAATGACAAAAACGGTTAATGGCTTACATAATGACAAAAAAACGGACGCCAGTAGTTACATCATTGACTGTCGAATCTAAACGCTAATGATACTTTAACTGCTTAATTATTTTAATGTCTCAATGTTGTTTCAAATGCCAAATAGTGGAGCCCTTTAATTTTCTAAAAGAAATGTGTTCATAACATCACTGAAATTTTAAATTGTTATCATGCTTTTTGTTAAAAATTTAAGATATAAAGGATAAAGTATTGAATCTATTTATTGAAAAAGAAAATTAAAAAATATAGGTACATATATATTTTTTTCATTGTTTTGTTTGTTAAACACATTTCAGTTATGTGGTAATAAAATTACTACTGTGTACAGGTTGGACAACTGAATTGCAGCTGGGTGTGGTTGGATTGAGATATTTGTGCACAGGTTGGAGAACACACAACTTTATTTACACAGGCACAAACACCACACGCATACAATTAGAAACGTACAATGTGTAACACATTTAAAGACATATAATTATAGATTCCTGGAAGTATTCCATTTCTAAGACGAAAGCCCGACACTCAGGTACGCTCAAAATGCGCGAAAGATAGATGTGTCTAGGCCGGGTGAGAGTCTGTAGGCCAACTTATATGAAGGGTTGGGCTAAATACATTTCTTTCTCGGATGAGATGACAAACAAAACGTTTTTGAACAGAAACGCCTGGTTACGCACTTCCTCTCGGTGAGAATCTCGAGGTCTACTGACAATTTCTCCTGAAAGGGGGCGTTCTTGCCAGTACGTAGGAGGAAGCAAGGTTACACAACAATTTATATTACTTCATCGAATATTTCACGTATCTTCTGAAAAACTATTATGTACTAATAATACGGGTGTTGTGATTTTTCCACCAAATTCAAAAATATAAACAAAAGCATAAATAAACAACATAAATAAATCATGTGTTTAATTTTGTATAAAGATAAAAGCATAAATAATTATTTAAAAAAAAAAAAAAGCATAAAAGTCAAATAATTATTTAAAAAAAAAAAAAGTCATACGTCAACTGTCGTGAGTAACTGGTTTTTAAGAGTCACAAAAGTAGTTTAATCTTTTAAAAAAAAAAAATTTTAAACTTATTTTTTTTGAATTTATTAAGAAAAAATATCTATAATTTTGAAAATACCAAGTTCAAATCAACCGAATATATTCTATCACATTCTAAATAAATATTCATCACAGCAAGAATTTGCTAAAGCTAATCTGCAATTTCCAACTCATAAAAAATAATTTATTTAAAAACATTTTAAAGTTTAAAAGAGAAAAGGTATTTTTGCAAGACTCCTCAGTGGCAAGCTAGTAAGCATTAGGAGAAGGTTCAATCCACTGGTGGCTTTGTCTACAAGAAAGCTACCAGCGGATAGAACCTTCTCCCTGTTTCAGAAACGAGGAGGCTCGATGTCGTTTGTGATGTTCAGCATCTTGCTTCATTAATCGGACTACCTGGTGAGATACCTACCGATATGCGGGCTGTGTCTCATACGATATGCAAATGTGGGGTAGTTCCTCTCCCACAAAGTGTCCATAAAATGACAGTAGAGCGACAAACCAAACCACAGATGGGCGTTAAAGGGATGATGTTGCTTTCTGCGAAAACTTTTAGTGTAACTGGCCCACAATTGCATGTTGTATGGGAGAAAAACTCTTGAACTTCCCTAGAAAGCAATCCACGAATGAGGACAGTATATTCATATTTAAGTTCTCCTGCATACTAGATATGTTTTTATTTACAACTGAAACGTATATCTGTCACAATCCGATGCACATCATATGAAGGAAAACAATTGAATTTCTCAGAAAAACTCAACGAAAATAACTTTACTTCACGTGTTTTAAACTCGTGACAAATCCATCTGACCTGGATCACTTCGGATATTTCTGTCCTTTTCTCTTTGTTTATTTTTCTGCTGCACAACTATTATCAACCACAACAAAAACAAAAAGGAAAAAGCCAGTATGCTTAACAGTTATCGCATTCACTGGCGAATACGTTCATCTGAGTTCAGGGACTGCACTAACCAACTGGCCCTGAATTCTTGAACTGGAAACGAGTCCGGCTTATTACGATAGGGTTTCGTAACGCGCGCGAAAGACCAAGGTCCGGCGCATCGTCTGTCTTCGCTTAAGGTCAAGGACCTCACCTGAAGGAGGTGAAGGTGCCTGCTTGCGATCTTGACTTCCTAACCCCGCCGGGACTGACCTGATCTTGGGCGGCTCGTTGCGACATGCCGAAATGGAAAGTTTTAGAAAGGGATTGGGTGGATTTGTGGAGATGCAGTTACAGCAGCAGCATAATCTGTCGGAGGATTGTGGACTTAAGATAGGGACTGTTTTATTTTAAAGTGGCTTAAGTCCGTTCGAATATTAGATATAGTGATGCCGTGTCCTTTTAAGTTAGAATAAAATGGCACCATCAGCTGGTATAATAGCACTAGTAATAACCAAGGCCTGTATGGCCGATTGTCAAGCGCTCGGTGCCACAGGGTTTCGTGTTCGATCCACGGCGGTACCACGGATGTTTGTAATAGATCAGAATACACTTTAGGTCCTGGTCTAATATGATCGTAGAGCGATTTCTTGAGGTTTAATCAGTCTTCAGCCCTCGTGATTTCTCGCTAAATCTAGAGCTCTGTGAAGCTGCATATTACCCAGCGGTTTTTGTAGGATCTAAAACGATGGCCGAGATCGTAGAGTATCTATGGCTCTGACGCTGAGTACCACGCTGAGGTTACGGGTCCGAACCCCTGTGGTGTCATGGATGTTTGTAGGGGTTCGGAATCCACTTTAAACCGTAAGTCCGGGTCTAATACAAACATAGAGCTTTTTTGTCTTGGCCAGGCGCTCTGGTGATCAGTGCCACAGGTTTCAGCCCTGGACGTTTGTAGTGATTCGAATTGGTTCCTCGGTCTAATATGAAGGTTTAATCAGTCTTCAGCCCTCGTGAAGCTGCATATCACCCTTTGGGTCAACCATGGCTCTGACCTGACTAATCGCCTGGTGTCATGGATGGATCTTTTGGACCTGGTTTGTCTTGAGGGTTCTTTCCTCTTGGTTCCTCGCTAAAGTGAAGCTGCATATCACCCTCAACCATGGCTCGCCTGCAACATCTTTTGGACCTGGTGTAACAACATAACAACAACAGTAATATCCAGAAGAAAAAGATAGGATAAATGAAGGAGTGTTAAGACAAATTTTTGCTTCCTTAAGTTGCGAAACCTCTGTAGGTCATCCTTATGGATGGTAGTTCAAAATTGTGGTGGCAAAACATAACACACATTATTTCTTAACAGTAAAAGGACATACCAGATCTGGGCACAATTAATATGATATAATATAGTAATAACAAGAGTAACCCCTCATTGCAGCATCGATTACTTCTGAATTTGAGATACCAGTATAGTCATGATGGAGACGCCGTGTTCTTTCAAGTTGAAATCAGATAGAACAGTGAGATTGTATGACAGCCTTAGCAATAACTAATCGAATTAAATGACTTTTCAAATTTTTCTGACAATGATTTTCAGTTTTGTTAAAAGGGTACGACATGTGAAAATGTGCTCTTGGAACAGTTATGGATTATTATTAGACTTCCTGTGTACCTTGCTTCTATTTGTGATGTCTGAAATGGAGTGTTTTTAACAGTGTAATTATTTTGATTATCGTACATAATCGATTTCTTATAAATTTGAGATACGAGTATAGTGATGATGGAGACGTCGTGTCCTTTCAAGTTAAAATCAGATGGAACAGTGATTTTGTATGACAGCCTTAGCAATATCAAAAATGGCTGAAATTAAAAGATTTTTTCAAAATTTTGTTTTATTAGACTGGCGATGATTTTCAGTGTTTTTAATAGTTAAATTTTTGATTATTGTACATGGTAGGACATGATGAAGACGTCGTGTCCTTTCAAATGATGGAACCGAATATTCTGGATTTTTTCAAAGTTTGTGATTTTCTTTGGTAGGACCGAAGATATGGGAAAATTCTACTTCTGGACAAATATTGTGCTTTCCGTATGACTTCCTTCGTCTGGTGTCTGAAATGGTGTGTTTTTAATAGTGTAATTGTTTTGATTATTTTACTTTTGATTCACTTCGTAGATTTGGTCTTTTAGTTTTATTTATGACTCCTTTGAAATGCATATTCCCCAAACATTTGCACCTAATAAGATGGGATTTAGAAAGATTTTGAGTTACTTACCAGATTTCTTGTCGCAATATTGTCACGTGCTTTCATCCATTGCAAGATGTGCCAAATTAGAGATACAATAATTCCTCATTGAGAGTTCTGGAAATTTCAAAACACCAGAAGCCATCTTTGGAGTGCTTGAACGATACTGCAGTAACACAACTTCATACACATCATGTTTAAAACTATAAAAAGAGCATCTTAGTTCTGACACAGTAATATGTTTGGTGTAGCAATATTAACACCTCATTAGAAAACAAACAAAAAATGCTATTTAACCGATAATTTCGTCCGACTTCTAACGTCGCCAAACTTTTCAATAGTAATTTTGAATTGATTCGAAAGTAAGAGATATAGTTTTTATTTACAAAACTATACATAAAAAATAGCCTTAAAATAAATCCTGCCTAATTTTTATATTAAAAAAATAAAAACTTTACTAGCTTGTTGATATAACATTTCTTTAAAAACATTAACACCAAATAATATATATTCTATAAAAGTAAAAGTCTACATTTGTTTCTCCTCCTCTCGAAACATTGCAGGCCTGATGACCAATTGCTTAGCGCTCTGACCTTTGGTATCCCAGGGTTCGAATCCTGGCGGTGGCATGGATGTTTGTGAGTGGTTCGGGATTCACATTAAACCATAGGTCCATGTCTAATTAGCCCAAAGGATGCACAAAATGACCACAGAGCGACAAACCAAACCAAATCACGAAATATTCGAATGTGTGATAAAACGAAAGGTTATTATTATTTAACAATAACTTGGCAATGATTGGTTTTGTTTGTCACTCTATTGTCATTTTGTGCACACTTCAGGCTAACTGGAGCGGGTGCTAGGCTTAACGTGGATATCGAACGACTAACAAGCATCCATGCCACCTCCAGGATTCGAACTGCAGCCTGTGGTATCAAAGGTCAGAGAACTAAGTCCAATTGCCCATCAGACCGCCGACGTGGCCTTGAAGTTACCTAATGATTAGCAAACAGGACGATTTCAATTTCGCCATCATCGTCATTTTCCATTACTATGTCGTGATGGGTACAATAAATCCATAGGATGGAAACTCCCCCACTATGCTCGAGAAGTTGGAGAAAGTTTGGTTTGTTGGTCACTCTACAGTCATTTGTTCACAAAAGGGTTAAATAGGCCGGGACCTACAGTTTAAAAGGATTCTGAACCACTAACAAACATCCATTCCACCGCCAGGATTCGAAGCTGAAGCCTGTGTTATCTAAGGCCAGAGTGCTAGCCTATTAGCCATCAGGTCGTAGTTGGAGAAAGAGATAGTGAGCCTCTCAGATGCAGCACCTAGGTGCTCTTTCCAAATTGTGGTTGAACAATATGGATGCACTGCAGTTCCCATATTCTGGACTAGTACATCATTACTGCTGGTGGTTATGTGAATGCTATATATATAACTTGTGGGACATCCTGATTAACAATGAATCTTTTAAATATCTACGGTGCTATTGGCGGATGACATCGAATCAAAATACCTGGAATTCGAAAATAAACTAACAACAAACTTGATCTTATGCATCTATCGCTGTAATTTGTAATTTCGATGATTTAAACAATTTTCCTGTCTAAAAGGAAATGTGCATACTAATTAAGTGCATCTCTGACAATAGTTTTTGATAGAATGAATACTTTCGAAGCTAATTTTTTTTATTCAAATCGCATTCGAAGTTATTTGTATTGAATAAAAGTTGAATTGCCAAACGGATTCATGCGCTATTGTTATCGCAACAGGATAGGATTAAAATATTTGCTTGTGTTTTGGATGTCGGGAAGACGATATCTCTCAATTTGATTTGGAAAATATATTAACAAAGAATGCATTCTATAGTTGCGTCGACTGGTTGAAAACGTTACGAAAACTCAGACTGAGACTCAGATTGCAACAATTCAGTCTCCTGGCTGTTTTTAAAGCTTTCGTAATAGTAATACAGCTTGTAGCACTTTTCGCACGGGAAGTGATATAGCACTTCTGTTCTCCTGGGAAAGAAATGTAAATTCTTTAACAAGTGCAAAGTAACAACCCATCACTCAAATCTGACAGCATATAAGCAGTATCGTGAATATTTATACTACGTACAATTATTGTTTTTTTCTAAAGAGAACAACCTCAAATCTGACAGTAGATAACATGGGATATGGACTACGAGTTGCTGCATCGTGATTGGTGATAGACCATGGGCTGAGGAAGTGTCTATTCCAAGGAGAAAAGAGGAAAGCTGACCCCTTCTTGACGGATTTTCTTAAAGGGGTTTTGGAGAGGGAAGAATGTTCTGCGACGAGAAGTATTGTTTTTCTCTTTTTCTGAAAGTGATTGAACAGGCAGGAGATTCTGCCTGTTTCCCAATTGAGCCCCTTGTGGTTTCGTGCATCACAACTGGGGATAATTAAGATCTGCCACAGACTGTGCGGATTAAATTCGTCGTAGACTCGAGAATTCTGAAAATCTCCATCCTTGCACTTGCGAATTAAATTTAAAGCTTTATTTTTAATTTTTAATAGAGTTCTGTATATATATATATATATATAATTAAATTTACGAATTACACTCATGTCCATAAAGTAAGGATAATTCAGAATCACACAGAAATTGAACTCTAAAATAAAAATTTCACCTGTAGAATTATCACACACATCTTGAAGAAAAATATGCAAATTGCATGAAACCACCAGATAGTACGTCACAATGACGAGAGTGTAAGAGAGGGGTATATAAGGAATGGTGGCAAAGAAGTAAAATTGTTCACAAGCGCTTTAAAAGCCTTTCAGTGCAATAACCGCATAGTTATAGCACAAAGGAAGCATTTGGATGATTTTTTACGTGGTAGAATTATCGGACGACTGGAATGTGGACGTACTCAGCTGGAAGTATCCGAGGAACTTGGAATCGCCCAGAGTGTCATCTCCAGGCTTTGGCAACGATTCCAAGATGATGGTAATGTGAGTAGATGTTACAGCACAGGTCGCCCCCGAGTTACAACGTCGAATGAGGACCGGTATTTAGCAGTTACTGCCAAAAAGAAACAGACGGAGCAACAGCATCAGACCTGTCTCTTCAGCTCCCGGTACGACAGTTTCAAGGCAGACCGTGTACAGACGCTTAGGGCACATTGGTCTATATGCTCGTAGGCCTGTCAGATGTGTTCCACTTACCGCAACTCACTGCCGCCTGCGATTAACCTGGAGTAGAGAGCATGCATTGTGGACACCGCAACAGTGGTTTTGTGTGATGTTTTCCGACGAGTCCAGGTTTAGTTTGCAGTCTGATTCTCGCCGGACTTTCATATGGAGAGCGCCAGGTACCCGTACCACCAAGAGAACACCATTGAACGACACCGTTACGGTGGTGCAGGATGGCTCGTTTGGGGAGGAATTATTCTTGGTTCCAGAACTGACCTGCATGTTCAGACTGTAACGATGGCAGGCCACATCTATCGGGATGTCATCCTGGTACAACATGTACGTTTGTTTCGGGGCGCCATGGGTGCTGAATTTCTGTTTATGGATGACAACGCCCGTCCTCACCGTGCAAACATTGTAGACGAATGCCTTCAATTGGAGGATATCTCCCGTATGGATTGGCCAGCATACTCACCGGACTTGAATCCAATAGAGCATGTGTGGGATATGCTTGACCGACGAATTGTAGCCCGCCAACCCCCTCTCACCTGTCAACCGGAACTTCGGAGGGCATTGCTTGATGAGTGGTGTAATATTCCCCAAGATCAGATTGATAATTTGATACACAGCATGCCTAGGCGTTGTAAGGCCTGTATTGCATCGTCCGGGAGACATACTCCATAGTAAGCATCATACTAACCATGTTATACTGTTTTTTGTAAATAGGCTATTTTTTGAAATTTGCTCAGGGAGTAAAAATCAAATTAATTATGTCAAACATATAGCATCTTTTTTTCTCTTTACCTTTTGTTTAATAAATAGACTTTACAAATAAGTCAAATTTGTTTTGCTTTTGTCTCTTTCTTTGCCTGAACTTCTTTAATTTATGGACATGACTGTATTAAACGAATTAAATTTAACGCTTTACTTTGAATTTTTAATAGAGTTCTGTGTATATATATATATATATATACAAACTCTATTAAAAATTAAAAAAAAGCGTTAAATTTAATTCGCAAGTGCAAGGATGGAGATTTTCAGAATTCTCGAGTATGTGTGTGTGTGTATATATATATATATATATTATTATATATATTACTTGTAAATAAAGTGTTCCCATGAACCTGAAAGTGGCCTAAAGTTTTTGTTTTTAATTGGCTTCTGGTTAAATAAAAATTAAATGATTATATTATTAATTATAAAAATTAATTATCAGCAATTTATTTGGAATTATTAGCAATTAGCATTATATGAGAAAGAATTTATGAAATATGTTTTTAAATGTCAATGGCAAAAAATGACACCTAATGTTCATCTTCGCCATATCGCTTTCAAATTTTTTTTAACACCCAATATTAGGTATTCAGTCTGTAAGAAATAGAATGTTCCTTGAAAACTATGGCATTTGCCATGCATTTATTATATATAATCTTCAATATTTCATTTTATCTTTATGACAGATAATCGCACTTAAATGGAAAATTAACTATTAAAAACCTCCACTCTTCAATAGCAATTAAATGTCGCAACGTCCTCTAATCACGGAAGAAAATGATGGACAGGAAGGAAAGATTGAAGCCTTAAGAAATGTATAAATGATGCATAATCGAGTAAATCAAGAAAAGATTTTTAAAAAAAAAAAAAGTCTACTACACGTGTGAGCGTATTTATCAGATGAATGTTCCATCCATAATGGAACGAAAGGTCTTCGAACAAGGTTCTTCATTCTTGTTTGGTTTCATAATTATCAATTTTGTAACCGATTTGCTTTTTGTTCAACCATCATGCGCTTGCTTCAAGGTTGTACGAATCTTGATCATTTCAGCAAAACATTTACAGATCGCGCGTGCCTTAATTTTAAATACATACGATATTATTCGAATTTAAATGTTCGATATTATTCAAATTTAAATTCGTTCGATATTATTTGAATTTAAATCCGTTCGATATTATTTGAATTTAAATTCAGTTGATATTATTCGAATTTAAATCAGTTGATATTATTCGAATTTAAATCAGTTGATATTATTCGAATTTAAATCCGTTCCATATTATTCGAATTTAAATTCGTTCGATATATTCGAATTTAAATCCGTTCGATATTATTCGAATTTAAATTCGTTCTATATTATTAAATAAGTTCGATATTATATGTTTCAAAATTGGGGGATCCAACCCTTTAATTTTATTGGCCACGTTCATAAAGTACTGGCACTTGAGTTAAAACAGCTCTGTTTTAAAGATATATTTTTTTTTTTTACTCGTTACCATTTGAACATTATTTTTCTTTAAATCTTGCAATCAATTTCAGCTTTCATGAAAACAATTGCATATTTTTTGCAAGTAATTTTTTTATTAAGTAAGTTTTACATTTTAAGTGTGATTGATATAAGCTCTACTTGTGAGCGATAGCTAGCGTCAGAATGAATAATAATTCGATTGCCGTTGATGATTTGCTCAGATTTGAAAAAGAGTAAGTGATAATGTCACTAACGGAAAAAGTTTCTTGATTTAGACTAAATGTGTATACATCAGCATGCCCATATTTGCACATATGTATGTGAAAGTGCATGTGTATTATGCATGTGCATATGCATGTACAATTTCATCTCATATATGTGCATTTATGTGTGTGCCTGTGCAAGAGTATGTATATATAAAAGCAAGTGTGCATACGTTTTTGTGTATTAGTGCTTGTGCAAGTTTGGATGTGAATATGTATTTGTGTTCAAGCGTAATATAAACTTATGTATGCATGTGTATTTATTTACGTTATGTATGCTTATAAATGTACAATATGTGCATGTACATGCATGTATATGTGTGTATGTATGTGCAAGTGCATATATGTGCATGTTTTATGTATATGTATATATGTGCAAACATACACGGAGATATATACATATGTACACAATCATATGTGAGTATATACAGAAATACATCATATACATTGAATACATATATATATGCACCCCTACATATACAAGCGCATATTTATACAGATGCCCATGAGCGTATTGATACAAATGTACATGTAAATACATAGGCACTCACATCCACACATACACATGCATACACATAAACATGACAATGCATTTGCACCTTCGTATGCCTCCCATACATACATAACATATTCAAACGCAATTGCACACACACACACATGCATGTAGCATATACACATACAGGTTAACACACGTTCATACATTTTCACATATTTACACACATTTATGCACGCACATACAAACAAACACAGAAACACATGTGCTCTATGACATACATATGTGTGCGCAAGCACTGATACAATGGGCACAAACGTACATGCATGAACAAACGTACAAGTATACATATCTGCATACAGTCACAAGCACAAATTTACAAGTATACATACACACATGCATAACCGGCAAATACACACACAGAACCAAAGATACATACAAACCAAAATTACATATGTAAATGTGTGTATGCAGGTATGTAATTACCTGCATACACACAAATAAACATATACATGAGAATATATATGCACGCATTCACACATAAACATGCACCCATACGTTTACACTCGCATACATACATGAGTAAACGTGGACCTATTTATATACTGGCACACATACATATGCATGCGCAAACATATACATACAAATACTCATTGCCATATATCCACACACGGATAGACAAGCACCTACATACACGCATGCAAATGAGTTTACATAATTACGTATGTAAATATGCAATTATTGCTGAGGGTGCACAAATAATCATGCTTACTGAAAAAAAATACGGAACAACTTATATGCGCATACATTTATACTTACATACATACAACTTACTCTACTATACTCATAGAATAGAGATGGGCATATGCATATAGATTTTTATAAACATACACATGTAAAAGTACTAACATATAATTAAAACCCTAATTTTGATAAAGGTTTTAATTATTTGCAAAAAGGTTAATTTGATTTGAAAAAGGGCAAATTTGGCTTGCAAAAAGATTAATTTGATTCAAAAAGGTTAATGGTTTGCCAAACCTGTATGCGTCGTTCAGTTTACTCGTTCAAAAAAATCCAGACCCAGCTTAAAAGTTTTGACATTCTATCATACTATTGATATACATACGCGCATTCCTTAACGAATTATCCCGAATATACTCGTATTTGTATCTTTTCAGAACACTATGAGTAAACATGCGGAAACTGCTTTTTAATGCTGGACTAAAACGAGTCCTCTTAGCTACATTGCATTATTCTAATACAAACATGAGTTCGTTCGTGATATCGTACATCTGGCAACAGTCACTCTATCACGATTTCGTGTTGTTTTACAGAGATTTGACTCGATGTTCCTCAGTACTCAAAAGAATAGCGAGGATATGTGGGTTATTGATTGCTTATTATACCTTGCATTTACTTTTCTGTTATTTTTAGATATTTTTGAAGATTTACCGCATTTCGAAAACTTTGGCGGCGAATTATTTAATTAATTCTGATTAAATCAATTCTGATTTCAGACTTACTGATCATAATTTTTACAATGCATATTTACTATTACAGTAAAAAAAATGTTATAAAATAAAACTACATTTGGTTTGTTAATTTAGGCTAATTAGACTGGAACCTACAACCTAACGTGGATTCCAAATCACTCACAAACATCATTACCACCACCAGGATTCGAAACCTGTGGTACCAATGACCAGAGCGCTAGCCAATTGGTCATCAGGCTGCATGTATTTGGCGGGAAACTGATCTTTTAAAGTGTTAATCATGCTATTCATAACAATCTTGGAGTACATATCCCTAATGATGCTATTCATAACAATCTTGGATTGCATATCCCTCTTGGAAAACCTTTGGGGTACATATCCCTAATGATGCTATTCATAACAATCTTGGATTACATATTCCTAACGATGCTATTCATAACAATCTTGGATTACATATTCCTCTAATGATGCTATTCATAACATTACATATTCCTCTTGGAATACCTTTGGAATATTCCTAATCATGCTATTCATAACAATCTTGGAATATATATCCCTATTGGAGTACATATTCCTCTTGGAATATCTTTGGAGTGCATATCCCTAATCACGCTATTCATAACAATCTTGGAGTAAACATCCCTTGAATGCTCAAACGCTTGAATTTGCTGCGATTATGCGGTATACGGAAAAAAAAAATTGTCCATCAAAATAAATATAAATAAAAGTAAGAAATTTAAGTATTATTCTCAGTTAAAATATTGCACTAGTTGTTCTTATCTACAGCATAAAAAACAAGTTTGAGTGTATATTTAAAATCATATAACAACTTATAATTGAATGGGATAAATTTATAAAGGGATTTTCAGATATTCTTATAGATGTGCTATGTTGAAAGTTGCTTGTTCTGAAAACTTACTAGTGCAGAAAAACCTCGTCAGATACTAATACGAACCTTTCAGAAGGGATTTTCTAATTTTTAAATGACATAATTGTGAAACAATGACAGATAATACGTACAATGAGCACACACTAATCTTATTTATATTTTTAAATAGCAGGTCTTAAAATTAAAATGTAAGGGTTTCCAAAATTAACCACAATTTCTGTCAATAGATAATATTGATGGAATGATTGCTCAGAAATGTTTCAAAATATTTATAACTAGCGTGGAATGTTTTCCATATTTGCCTGATCTAAAAAGCTGCGTGTGTCACCTTTTATAGAAAATTCAAAGATACGATTTTCAGTAAGAACTTCAACACAAAAGTTGGCCATTGCTGCAGATGATTTGAAAAAGTTCCTTCCTTCCTTCCTGCTGCCTAAGGAAACCTATAAGGTTGAACCCTTAATTTAAATTGACATTGCACGGCGATGTCAGCGCTATCTTTTAGTTGAAGTTGTAACTAATTTTTGAAAACCGCAATGTTTTAATTTTACCGGCTTCTCATTTAACATAAATTTCTACTATTCTTTTATCTATCGTTGTTGTTCTAATGCAGCTGGCAATGATTTTTTTTTTTTTTTTGCTTAATAATTATAATATTAGAGACAGTTAATCTTTATGCCATAAGCAAGGGCCGCACCGCTGTTACTCATTTAGCACTACCCAGGGGTACAGGTAGCTTGAAGATATGCTACGGATACGAGTAACACTATCCCTACAACCCTTCAAGATCCTATTAAATCTGGACCTACGGTTTAAAGTAGATTCCGAACCACTACAAACACCCATGGCAGCGCCTGGACTCGAACCCAAAACCTGTGGTACCGAGCGCTAGCCACTCGGCACTTTTATCCATCATTGTATAGGAGGTACTTTTCATTTCAAAATTATGGTACCTTTTCTGAAACCCCCTCTGGGAAGTAGAAACAATCTGTTTCAATCGTTAAAAAATAGCCTAGACCAGGTCCAGTACACTATATCGTCAGTGCCAGATTTAGATGAAAAGAGGCCCTAGGCTATTCCACTCATGAGGCCCTTACTCACCTCCCATTTTTAACTTTGTAAATTACATGAGAAATAATAATATACATCATTACTATGATATATATCAATATGTTAAATGAAACATGTTGTGATTGGTACTAATCTTTATACAAAATGTGGCACGGTTAATAAAAAAAAAAAAAAAAATCGAGAACACTTATTGGGACATTTATTCTCAACACCCTATATAGTACTTGTAACAATAACTAATCAAACATAACACACAACATTTACAAAGAAACAAAATTCAAATGATAAAAATCTTTGCTCGCGAATATAAAATATGCAATACAAATTATCATATTTTCTATCAAATTAAATATATATACTTAATATATTCAATACATACAGCAAATTCAATTCAGATAAATTTATTTCATAATTTTTCCTTATTTTCGATTTAGTGTTTACTGTTTTTAGAATAATGTAATTCTAATTTTGCTAACAATTTGAATGTAGGCCCCTCTTGATCTTGAGGCCCTAGGCTGAAGCCCAGTTAGCCTATAGGAAAATCCGGCCCTGTATATCGTAAAATAATTGCTGGGCTATAGCGCTGGGCAATAACCTCTCGATCAACGAACAGAGACGCCACTGTAACTTAGGAGAAAAGGCAACACTATCACCAGCAAAAGTGAACAAAGCTCATTTACAATACGCACTCTTTAACCCGGCACGTTTGGGACAATGGCCAAGAAAAATACACACGAGACTGCTATGTTGTTTAAAAAAGTATTTTATATCGCACACGAAATCCGAAAGTAAACGTCTTGATTGGTTCCGGGTTCAAGAGCGATTACTGTATTTAAAGTTTCATTAAAACGTAGCCTGTAAGCAATATGCATCGAAAATTAACAGCGTTTTGTAACATCTATTTTACTATAACACGAAGATGGCTTAAGAAAATGTTAAATTTGAATTACAATGTAAATGAAAATATAATAAAAATTTTCTACTACATTCATTTATCAGATACAAAATTTTTAATTTTAATTTTTTTTTTTCTAATGCAGCTGGCAAACACTTAGACAGCTTGGTCTTGCCTTTTAAGGCAAGCGCTGCACAGACGTACTCACCTTGCATTACCCAGGGGGCGCGTGTAACTTGAAGATAAGCCACGGACGCGGAGTAACAATGCTCCCGCAACGCTCTACGATCCTATTAGGGCCGGGACCTACGGTTTAAAGTGGATTCCGAACCACTACAAACATCCATGGCACCGCCGGGACTCGAACCCGAAACCTATGGTACTGAGCGCCAGAGAGCTAGCCACTCGGCCATTCAGGCCCTTCTTTTTGTTATTGTTGTCCTAAATTAACCGAGTGAAAAATAAACTTGCTTCAAAATAAAGCAAATTAAAAACATCTGCGCATAAAAATAAACGTAAGCATGTCGTGTCTCATTTGATAACCGGCAGCAGCAAATACTTTTTTCAGCGGTGAAGTACAGACATAAAACTTAAAAGAAAAATTAAAGTAACAAACTAATTTTTTTAAATTTATCAGTGCACCAAAGGAGGAAGTGATGAAAAAGTTTAATTTTTGTTGTTTAAAATCAAGACACAGAAATTTCATTAATTTATTACTAATATTAGATTCGATTCTATCAGTGCTCTAATTAACATATGCCAACTGTCAGAGCGTTTTTTTTTTTTTTTTTTTTTTTGCAAATAGCATTTTTAGGTGGCGATTAAAAGAATTGATTTCTAGGAAATTGCTCCTACCAACTATACCGTAGGAACTGCAGCATTGCTGTGATCCTAATGTTGAGCTATCTTCCGAATTTCCCATCCTACTTGCTTTAGCCTAATCGTACGTTCTCTCGCAATTGGCAACATGTACCAACACTGTGTGAACCCGTATGTGAAGCATGCTAACAGCCAATGTGAGTAGACGGAATCAAGAATTGGGAGTTTTGCTCTCTGATGTTTTACACATTATCCTTCAGTAATTAATTCGCCTATTATTATTTAGCCTTTGGACGAATGAATTATTGCAAAAACTTAATCATTTGCTTATTAGATCGAAGGTTATTTGCATACAATTTTTTTTTTTTTTTAACAAACAGTGCGGTCTCTCGGATTTATTATTTTTTTTTTTGTCTTAAAATAACTTCTTTGTACAATATTATTTTATTTATGAAATTTGTCAGAATATTTTGTACATCATTTAATACACAGCTTTCTTAACTAAGCAAACATTTGTTTGTTACTAAAATAAAAACGACCACATGAGGGCCATTTATTATTAATATCCATGATGGGACCTGATGGCCAAGAGATTAGGGTGACTAGATGCCATAATTTTCGGGTTCGAGTCAAGACGGTGTCATAGCTGTTTGTAGTGGATCAGAATCCTTTAAGCCGTAGGTCCCGGTCTAATATGACTACAGAGCGTTGGAATGACAGCCCTACCCCGTAAAAAGTCAGCGTCATGGAGCCAAGTTAGACTTCTACCTACGGGTGCTCCATCACAACAGAAGCTGCCTCCCTCCTTCCATGACACTTCACGGGTTCTTGGACTCAGTCTAGATGTTGCTGTCTACCATGTGAGAAAAGAAACAACAACAATATTCACGATAAACTACATACTAAGTGACATCGTCGACGTATTTCCTTTCTACAGAGTGCATTGGCCTTTAAGGCCAAGCCCTTCAACTCTTATCTAAATAAAGTAAGACATAACGGGAGATAAAAAAATGGCGGATACAGGTGGAAATAAACATGACACATGACACAATTGAAGTAGAGCACAAATAGTGCAGCCAAAATAAAGTAAACAAAAAAAATATTTAAACTAAGTTTATGTTACGCAAAAAATAAAAATTAAGTGTGAAAATGAAAAAGTAATTGTAAGAAAATTAAGAAAGAAACTAAATGACGTATAGCAGTGAATGCTGTTGCCAGGCGGAAAAAAATTTCTGTTCACGATAGAACAAGCAAAAAGGATTGTTAATTAATAAATTAATTTTTAAAATTAAAAAAATGAAATCAGCTCACAAATTTCAATTTATCATGTGTGAACATACTTTACTGGACGAAAGCATATGGAAATATATCAATGTTCAATAATACAAAATACACTGAAGTGACAAAAGTCATGGGATACCTCTTAATTTCGTGTCGGCCCAATTTCTCCCGGCGAAGTGCAGCAACTCGACGTGGCATGGACTCAACAAGTCGTTGAAGTCTTCTGCAGGAATATTGAGCCATGCTGTCTCGATAGACGTCCATAATTGTGAAAGCGTTGATGGTGCAGGATTTTGGGCTCGAACAGACCTCTCGATGATGTCCCATAAATGCTCGATGGGATTCATGTCGGGCGATCTAGATGGCCAGATCATTCGTTGGAATTGTCCAGAATGTTCTTCAAACCAATCGTGAAAAGTTGTGGCCCGGTGACATGGCGCATTGTCATCCATAAAAATCCCATCGTTGTTTGGGTACATGAAGTCCATGAATGGCTGCAAGTGATCTCCAAGTAGCTGAACATAAGCATTTCCAGTCAATGTTCGGTCCAGTCGCACCAGAGGACCAAGTCGATGCCATGAAAAACAGCCCACACCATTAAGACCACCAGCTAACAGTGCCTTGCTGACAGTTTGGGTCCATGGCTTCGTGGGGTCTGCGCCACACTCGAACCCTACCATCAGCTCTTACCAACTGAAATCGTGACTCATCGGACCAGGCCACGGTTTTCCATTCATCTAGGGACCAACCGATATGCTCACGTGCCCACGAGAGTCGCTGCAAGCGATGTCGTTTTGTCAGTAAAGGCACTCGAGTCGGTCTTCTGCTCGAATAGCCCAAGAAAGCCAAATTTCTCCGCACAGTTCTAACAGACAAGTCCCTTGTACGTCCCACATTGATTTCTGCGGTTATTTGACGCAGTGTTGCTTGTCTGTTATTATTTACTACTCTTTGCAGACGTCGCCGGTCTCGGTCGTTAAGTGCAGGCGGTCGACCACTGCGCTGTCCATGGTGGGATGTTATGTCTGAAATTTCATACTCTCGGCACACTCTTGACACAGTGGATCTGTGAATGTTGAATTCCTAACGATTTCCGAAATGGCATGACCCATGCGTCTAGCTCCAACTAACATTCCGCGTTCAAAGTCTGTTAATTCCCGTCGTGCGGTCATCATCACGTCAAAGCCTCTTCACATGAATAACTTGAACAGAAATGAAAAGCTCTGCGCATTTATACCTGTTCTACGCGATGCTACTGCCATCTGAAAATTTTCATATTTCTATCCCATGACTTTTGTCACTTCAGTGTATATATTAAGCAAAAGGTCAGAATACCAAAGAACTATCCAATCCGATAGCCAACAGGAAAATACCAAAATTTCACAACACTAGAACTTTATGAAGAAGCAATTATTCAAATACTACAAGAAACGCTACCAAATTCTGAAATAAATCTGTTTTGTTTGTCGCTCTACGGTCATCATCTGCCCACGAGGGCTTAACAGACCGGGACCTACAGTAGGAAATCTGTTAAGGGATGGTTAAATTAGCTTTTATAAATATAAACTCTAACTTTTTGAAGTCGGAGGGCATTTAAAATTCTACAACTAATTGTAGGCGCCTTCTATGCAAATTTTTGAGAAGTATGTTATAATGGTTAAGTCAAATATTTTTCAGGAAAAAATAATACGATCAAAAAATGAAATAAAAACGCAACCCAAAAGTTTATTTATTCTTGTATTTATGAGAAATATGAGTCTGGTGTGTCCTAACGATTTCTTCAATGTTCGAGTATATATGTGAAAGGCAAGCTCTCATTGCCTAATCAATGCATTGAAGATTTCCTCTCTTTTCATTCTTCGTTTTGGTGAGGGTAGAAAATCTTAATTCACGTAAACATTAATCCACATATATTCAAATAAATCATAGTAAAAGTTTTAAAGATTTCTTATATATTGACTCACATTCTACTTTTATAGGAATTCAAAAGGTTTCAAGAGACAATTCCTTATGTCTGATCCTCAATACACGATCAGTGGATAAAACTACTAGTTTTCTTCTTCAGCTAATGTTAGATGATCACTCCACAGAGTATTTACAGACGGAAGAGTCTCATAATCTATGATGGAAATATTTTTAACATTGAAAAGCACATAGACACAAACGTTTCCCAGAAACTAGTATTAGCAACCAACTATGGACGTAACCGCTCCTCTTGAAACCATTGCATTATCGCTGTTTGGCACTTTTTATGTGGATAAAATAGAAAAAGCAATCGAAGATTAGTTATTTATAATGAAAGCTGTTTTTAAATAGGAAAACTGACATGAAAAAAGAGTAGCTATATTTATTTCTATAAATGGATACATATTTTTCAGCAATATCAAAGGGCACACGAGTGCGCCCAGGAATACTCTTTGAGACACTACTTTGATGAAATTAAAACAATCTATTTATATTATTCTAAAATCCAGACATTTCAAGTTGAACTACAGAGCACGTGAATTGATATGGGTCAATCGTTAGATCATATTTCATGCCAGTTTTAAAACACAAATAAAATGTGAAAATCAGAATTTATTTTAAATAAAATATTTGGAATGAAAGTTTTTCGTGTTGCACGAAAAGATTATTCTGTTTTAAGGAACAACTTATTGTTTAACATTTCTTATTTTCTAGCTTTACTATTTTGGAGACATCACTAACCTCTAATTAGGACACGCATCATGTTCATACATGATGATATACTTCATTTACAGCAGAGATTGTACATTTGTTGGATGGGGGATCCATTTTATAGATATTATATATTGATTGCATTGCAACTGCTGAAATAAGCATGTTGTTTTCATTAGTATTCGTCAAAGATTATTAAGAGGCGCCGAATGAGTTAGGAGGAAGTTTCGGTTATGTATATTTTCATGGACACCAATTTTTTTTTTCTTCTTTTTTCTTCCTTGTTTACTCATGATTTAAAATAGCAAATTTGTTTCAAAAATCAATTTAATTAAAACACGCGTGTTTATTTGAAAATATGTTATAAAGTTTTTTCTAAGTTTGAAAGGTACTACTCTGCCCAGAAAGTAAGACCATTGATTTTTTTTTTTTTTTTCAAAAACTCTTTATTTATTCTTCCAAATTTTTTTCATCGCCTTTAAAATAATCCCCTCCGAACACAATGCACTTATGCCAACTTTTTTTCCAATCCTCAATGCATGTTAAAAAGTCATCGGTAGGGATGGCCTTCAAAGCGAGCGCCGATTCGATTTGAATCTCTTCAATCGACACAAAACGGTGTCCCGGGAGTGGTCTTTTGAGTTTAGGGAATAGCCAGAAGTCGCATGATGTGAATACGGTGGTAGTGGAACGATATGGGTTTCATTTTTGGCAAAAAGTCACGAAGAATCAATGTAGTGTGAGCTGGCGCATTCGGTTTTCGGTACCAATCCAGATTTGACGCGTTTGAGGACCGAAATGGAATTGCCCGATCCTTTTCAAATTCCAACATGTTCAGCAAGGTCTCTAATTGAAAATCGACGGTTTTTAAGCACCAAATCTTTAATTTTTTGGACGTGAGCTTCGTCGGTTGAGGGTCGACCAGAGCGCTTTTCATCTTCATCGCGTTCTCTGCCATCTTTTAACTGTTTATACCACTTCTAAACATTTCTTTCCGAATATAGGAATGTTCACCGAATGCCTTCTGCAACATTCCATACGTTACCGTAAACAAAATTTAATGCAAGTTCTTTGCTTTATTTAATTCAGGCATTCCAAAAATCGCCGGAATCAGTTTTAGCGTTTCTCACAAAGCCAACCGTAACTCAAACACTAATGAATACTTTGACGTCACATTTCACACAGATGTCAAGGACAGTACCAGCAACCTAAAAAGAAATAATAATAAAAAAAAAATTGAAATTGAATAAGCCCAGGGAATTTTAAATTGAAAATTGGTCTCACGTTTTGGACACAAAAGTAATTTTAATCAGCTAACACAGAGATTTTACATTGGTATTTTGGAACTGCTACTGAATTGTTTATATTAACTAACAATTTTGAAATATTCATAAAAAATATTTCAGAAAAATAAACATTTCCCTGATTTTTATATAATATGATTTAATTTGCATCATGCCAGCGGTATTTAACTTAGAATATGCTTTATATGACAAAAGATTGAAAGCGTTACACAAAAACATCATGCAAATACACATTTTAAAAGTCAAAAAATATTTACAATGTCGTCAATAAAATGATAAAAAATTAAAATACTGTTTTACCGACTAAATTCTTTTTTTATTTGATGAGTAACTAAATATCACGCAAAATTATAATTAGTTCTCTTAAATTAAAATAAAAATTATAATTTATTAATTAATTATTAATAATTATAATTATTTAGGTTTTTGAATATATTAAAGAATCTTCTGTTTTCAGCAAGATTTTCCAAATACTACATTTTTACTAATATTATGATATTTATAATAAAAGAAGAAAATATTTTAAAACATTGGACTTAAAAACGTAGCAATGATAACAAAGTTTTATTAGTGCGTATGCGCGGCAGATGATTTTCACACGTTTTTTATCCCTGTGATGGCATGTGCAGATGTCTCGCATTGACAGTTCGTTTTCTACCTTCGGGTTGTCTATTTTGTCGTGTTAATAACACTTCCAAAAAGCACAGATTTCTCCATACCCATCAATGTGCTGTTAATATTTTAATAGAATATAATGCATATTATGGATATGTGTCAATATAAATTAGAATATGCGTTAATAGAATATACGGCATATTATGGATATGTGTTATTATCAGTTACAACATATGTTAGTAAAAGTTATATGTCAATATATGGATTATATGAGATATTATATGTGTTAATATAAATTAGAATATATTGCATATTATGGATATGTGTTAAAATGTATGTTAGAATATACATCATATGTGAATATATTGCATATTATGGATATGTATTAATATATATTGCATATTACGGATTTGTGTTAATGTAAGTTAGAATATTTTAATATAATATAAAATCCCCGATGCACAAAAACTCATTTTAATCTATTATAAAATGGGTGACAAGAATATATTTTAACGAAATAAAAATCAATAATTAAATATAATAAAATATATGCAATAGACTAATGACATATGGATTAATCACAATTTGTTGGTTCGTAATATACTTTTATGCAATGCTAAATTTGAAACCCCTTTTTCTTTTATTGCAATTTTAGGGAAGAATTTCTTCGCAAATCTAAAATCCTATGAAAAAACTTCTTATTTTAAGGAAGTTGTGTAAATTTGGCAGATATACATTTTTGTACGTTACATATATTGATTTTAAAAAATTTCTTAAAAAAAATTTAAACTTAAAAAAATAATAAATGAATTAAATTTTATTTCATTAAAACCATGATTCCGCATTCTACTGGTTTTAAACAGCCCTCGCGTTAAGTTTATTTTCCATAAAAAGACAAGAATCAAAGCGCGTAGGCTTCACAACAAAAATCATTACACCAATCCGATATTGCAAATAAGGTCACACACTGGCTTGCAGTCCTTGAAGTATTGTTGGTAGTATGCAATTCTGTTCGGCGCTGAAGTTTCTAGAAATGAATGTTTATCAGGTAGATATGAGCTGGATTAGGGGAAAGGGAGAAGCGAGTTTTTTTATTTTATGTTCTTCAACGGCCTTTTCCATTCACCTTGGGTTTCTTACAAAACTATCGTAATCCAGTTACTACACGGCAAACATCAGTAGTGCCTCGCAACTGTTTGTTTTTATGGCTGTATTTATGCTGGGCAAATCTGTGCAGTTTTTATATCGTTCAGTCATAAATTACTCTTTAATGTAACTATTAAAAAGAAAGTGGCGTTATGCAACGCCATCTATATCACATATTAAGAATTAGCACGTGTATAAGACGAGTGAGATCTCTGTCCTATTAACTTATTAAAGATTAAGCCATTTACTTGAAAAATAATATTTAATTTGTGCGCTTATCCTGATTAAGAGACAAAAAAGTGAAACTATTTATTTTTATGAGAGATACAAATGTTGCGAAAACGTAACAACAATTCAGAATGTTTATTTTTCTAAATACATGAATTTTTAAAGTTATGTTACATAAAGGCATTATGAGATATTACATTTTTTAAGTGTGGTTATGGTTTGGTAAAATAAAAACATAGCTCCATAAAAATTTTCGATTGGTAAAGGGATTTATAAGAATAATTCAATATTCAAAGAAAAAAGATCTGCAAAATTGTCAAAAAAAAAAAAAAAAAAAAAAAAAAAGTTCAAGACTAATCATTATAACATTAACAGTCATGCAAGTCAATTGTATTATTTTTCATAATCAGGAAGCGTCTTCGATACCACTAAATTAGAATATATGTTAATAACATATATTTCATACTATGGATATAGATATGTGATAATATAAGTCAGAATGGAAAATTTGAAAAAAAAAAAAAAAGAGTTTTGAAAACTTCATCACATGGGCAGAAGGAGGGGGCGGGGGTGGAACCCGATATGCTGTACTTTCGAAATATCAGTCTCAAAAAAAAAGGTGAGGCAACAGTAATATTTAATTTTAAAAATAAATTTTCGTTGTTTTTTTTTTCTTCAAATATTAATATGGTCCATTATTTGATATTAAACAGTATCCTAAGTTCGAACTCATCAATTATTTTAAAAACAAGTTAAAATATAAGTTTTCGGTAATCGATGCGTATTTCCATTTGAAACTTGATCTATTTAAATTAAACATTCATTTAGCTATGTCAATATATTTAAAAATACATATATTTGCTTTAATTATTTAATTCATAAAAGATTTATATACACAAATTGATAAAAGTAGATATTCTTCGAATAAAAATAAGTATATCTCCTTCATCAGTTTTATGTTCAACATTTTTTTTTTATAGGTGTTGTTGTTGAACATTCGGTGGGTCTCGTGTTCCACATAAGTGCGATGTCATTGTTTTCTATAGTACTTTTAGGGATAACTTCCCCGCATTTGAGTCTCGTACGGAAAAAACCCACCAGCCAAACTGACTATCGATGCGGGACACTTTACACATTGTCACAATCGCCATCGTGATTTCTCATTTTTGAAAAGCGGCGACTTCACAGGACGACAGCAGCGGATTCGAACCTGGGCACTCAGAGGCAATCATCACTGGGTCATGAATCAGACTACGCTTAACAATATACGGTTTACAAATACCAGGATTTTGATCTGAGGTCGGTCCTTTGCCACTAGAATGGCAGTTATATTGTAAAACAGCTGAATTAAGAGAGCACCATAGAGGGAGTGCTGCATTTCACCCATTCACTGACACCACAGTTTGGAATGAGCACCTTCAGAGACAGTATCTAGCCCCAGGTGCCCACACTTTGAGAATTGTCCAACCTATAAATATATCGTGTTTTTCTCAGTATAAAAAACAGCTTTCAGTCTGGCTTAACGGTTTACAAATACCAGGATTTTGATCTGAGGTCGGTCATTTGCCACTAGAATGGCAGTTATATTGTAAAACAGCTGAATTAAGAGAGCACCATAAAGGGAGTGCTGCATTTCACCCATTCACTGACACCACAGTTTGGAATGAGCACCTTCAGAGACAGTATCTAGCCCCAGGTGCCCACACTTTGAGAATTGTCCAACCTATAAATATATCGTGTTTTTCTCGGTATAAAAAAGGAGCTTTCAGTCTGGCTTAACGGTTTACAAATACCAGGATTTTGATCTGAGGTCGGTCATTTGCCACTAGAATGGCAGTTATATTGTAAAACAGCTGAATTAAGAGAGCACCATAGAGGGGAGTGCTGCATTTCACCCATTCACTGACACCACAGTTTGGAATGAGCACCTTCAGAGACAGTATCTAGCCCCAGGTGCACACACTTTGAGAATTGTCCAACCTATAAATGTATCGTGTTTTTCTCGGTACAAAAAGAGCTTTCAGTCTGGCTTAACTTTTCAGAATTTGAACCCAGCTTTCTTAATTCCAAAACCTATGTTCCAACCCGTCTCTACAATATAAAATTAACAGAAATCCTTCTTCACCAGAATTAAATGAAATAAGCATTTTATTAAATTTATATTACTCATATTTTGATTTAAGTCAGCATTCTGAAATATCTCTGCTTTAAATTGTTTTTTTGGAAAATTATATTCAATTAGTTTATTTTATTTATCTATATAAAAAAAATGAAAATTTGTGGTGGGTTTGGTATTTCAATTTAAAAATCTACATTTTTTTCCCCTCTAAATTTATTAATTTTTAGCTAGTGCATAATGAAAAAATTATGAAAGAATTCTAATTAGTTATTTTCTAATTGAATAAAAACCATATTTTCCAATGTAAAAAGCACTTTTAAAAGTTCTCCAGATATTGTTTGCTTTTATTACTATGTTGTTTAAAATCAAATTCCCCCAAGAATAAAATTAAACATTATGAATTTACATTTCAGCAAATGAAAATTTTTAAATAATCATTTATTTGTAGCAAAATAATTTTTATTTGTTTTGAAATATTTTTTCAAGTAAAACTGATAAGTGATTGTCTTTTAATATCTTCTCTGCTGTTCCTTTAAAATGTTCTTGTCAAATTTATATAGATGTAAAACTTCCAATATGGAACATGTTTTTGAATCGTAAACAACAGAAAGGTAGTCTACAAGATCTCCTGACAACCAAATTTTAAAAAAATACTTTTTAATGATTATTTTTTAGTATGAATTATATACATTCTAATTTAATTAACTTTTCATTTAATTGTCTTCTCATGAAAATTGTTTCATTTTTCATAACAAATAATCTCCTTTTTTTTTTACCATTTTATTATGCATATTTTATTGCAATATGTCTTATATAGACTTCGTTTAGTCCTAAATAATTAGTTGCATTTATTTAGTTTTCCCCAGATAATTTCAAAGTGGAGTATCGCCTTTTTTTTTTTTTTTTTTGCTCAATAAATAAACAAAATACATATCAATCAATATATTAAATTTGACTACATGAAGGAAAAATATTGAGGATGGGGGATAATTAATAGTATGCTTGTTAAAAATGAAAGACGGGAGGTGAATTAAGGTACCCTAACTCCCTCATGCTTAAAAACGTTACAGGAAGGTTATGAAGTTGTATATTTAATGAAAACAACAATACACAAGAATAAATCACTATAAAACATTCTGGAATGTTTAGTTGCATAAATAAGGTACTTACCAAGTAGAAAGATCATTATGATTGAGATGACAATATATAAGTACAAATTTCTATAATACAAATTTATATTTTGACAAATCAAGCAGATACTTAGTATTCAGAAACAGGAGTGCAAGTAAAAAAATTTATTTATCTTTTAATGACTTTTATTAACCTTTAATAATGTAAAATAAAGAAAGATTCCTTTTAGTAATTATTATTATTATTTTTTTAATTTAAGTAAGAATGTTATGTAGAGGCCTATTGCCTAGATTCTAATTTCAAATATTTAATCTTTTTGTCTAGAATCAAAAATTACCTTTTACATAAATCAATACAAAAACTTTTAATTTTTGTAATGTACAAACATATTGTTAGAGTTATATGTATACAAGAAAATAAAAGCGTTAACAAATGTGTTGTTGCTGTTGTTTCTTATCCCACTTGGCTGGCCAAGCCCACGAGCCCATACGCACTCATGATTGAAGGGGAAGGAAGCAGCTTCTTTTCGTATGGAGCACCCGTAGGTAGAAGTCTATCTTCTGCTCCGTGATGCTCTTACAGTCATAGGAGACCGGGACCCTATCTTAAAGTGGATTCCGAACCACTACAAACACCCATGGCACCGCCGGGATTCGAACCCGAAACCTGTGGCACCGAGCGCCAGACACTCGGCCATTCAGGTCCCAAATGTGTGAATGACAACGGCACACGGTGTTCCCCCACCCAAGTACTTACCGCGCCCAATGATGCTTGACTTCGGTGATCTAACGAGAACCGGTATATTCAGCATGGTATGGCCGTTAACAAATGTAGATTATATAAATCCTTAAAAATTTTAACATATAGAAATATCAATATCAAAAATTCCAAATAAAAAAAAAAAAGTGAAACTCAATAAAATTTTTATTTTTATTAACAAGATAAGTATATTTTATATGAGAATTCTTAACAATAATAATAACTTACTAAACATTTCTAATTTGAGACCTTCAATAAATAGAAAAAGATGAAATTGCCTTAAAATTCACAACATAATAATTATGTCGAAGTGCTACTGAACAAATATCTGAAATCAGCAGATGCCTCAAAAGCAGTAATACTGATTTCAAACATTGATATTGAAATCGCTTTTTTCATTTGCACAACTCAGATTTGCCGATCATCTAAAAAATAGTTATATCCATTTTGAAAAATCGGTATTTCAATGTTAGACATCAAAATTGTATTAACTTCAATGTTACAGATGAATATCTTAAATTGGAATTTCATTAATATAAAAATAATAAATAAAATCACAATAAATTTTTGTCTTAAATCGATATTTAGATATATATTGATCTTTCGTCCAGTTCTACAGTGTAAAAAACTTTCATCAAACATTATAAGAATTCATAATGTAACAAGAAAATTTATCTAAAATTGGGAAGAATCTTACATTGCTGAATATATTAAAATTGTCAAAAAAAGAAAACAGAAGGCATGAAAAATACATTAAGAAACAATTTTTAATTCATTCAATTCCATGAAGAAAAATGTAGTATTAAAGTTGGAAATCAACAATGAATAGAAATTTATAATTCAAAAATCAGAAATTGGTATTGTGCACATACCAATGTTTTTTTTTTATATTGGTTTTTTAAACAATTTCGAAAAATTGAATGAAATCAATATTCCTCATTTTATTAAATAAATCAAAATTATTTTTATTTTTTTTTTACTTAAAAAGTTTACTGGAAATTGTTTAAGATTATTAAATAAACAAATTATTTAATATTTGTTATTAAACAGAAAATTTAATCTATTTGCAATATATGCATTCATCAAAATAAAGATAGTTTTTATAGCAGAATTCAGATTTAATTGCTTACAATATACAGTTCTTTATACAGGATGTACATCAAAAATAAAAATGAATGTCAATTTAATACATAATGAATTAATTTGAATTCAATTAAGCCTTTTTTAACACACTTTTCCTAAAAACTACTTCAAAAAAAAATAATTAACCTTGATTTAAATCGTAAATGGAATGAAAGTTGAAAATAACACATCGATACCATTACTTACCATTTATTATTACTTATTAGAATTTTTTTTTTTATACAATTTTTTTTTTCTGAACTTAAAAATTGGTTTTATTATGTAAAAGTCAATAAATATCGTAAAAATAAATTAGTTGTTATGTCCCAACTTACATAAAAAAAAATTGACATAAGAGTATACATATTTCTAGTATATACACCTGAATACATATTTCTAAAAATCGACATTTTTGGGGGCCAAGAGAATCAGGATTTTTTTAGTCCTTTAATTTTTCCAGTTACATTTATCACCAGATTATTCATATTAACAAATATGAGTATCTATCAAATAGAATGCAATTTATTTAATGAATCATTTAACATAAATTGTACGATAACTTTTTTTTCCTTAAATAATTGTATTTGAAGTAATTTACATTGTTTTGCAACAATTGAAACTATAATTATGGATAGGATTATAAATATTTAAGATAGAAAGAGTAATAGAGATGGGTTAAATCATAATAAATTTGATTAAAATCTAGTATCAAACCTGATTTCTAATCTATTGTTCATGGAGTCAAATTACAAAATTTAAATAAAAACAATACTGTTTTTATTTGAAGGACAAGATCAAGACACAACAGATAAATAAATATTAAAATACATATACATGTTTTACCTCATTATAAATACAAATAAATAAAATCTGTGATTGTAAAACCTAAATAAAAAAATCTCCAAATTGAATATAAATAATCTCAAAAGTAGTTGAATCCCTTTCATACTAATGACTAAAAATGTACATCCTGAGATATACTTATTCAGTAACATTAAGAATAGGATCAGTCAATAAATCAGAAGGAGACAGAATTTCTATGTTATGATTTTGTTTCAATTGTTCCAGTTGTTCTTCTGTACCTTGTATAACTTGGATGTCACCAAGTTCTGTATGTATTATCTACATTTAAAAAAAGCAATAGAATAAATTAATTCAATGATTGTATATGCTTCAAAGTATTTTATCACTTGAAAGTTATCAAGATAAAAAATTTTTTTTTAGAAAATTAGACTTAAATGGTGATCTATAAATAATGTAAAATTTATTCCTCTATAATTGCAAAAGTGTTTCAGGAAATCTTTAAACAAATTGAAAGCTAAGTCTACATAGAAAAATATGACTGCAAATGTAATTTTAAGCACTACATGTAGGTGACAAAATAAAAGATTAATAAGATGTAAAAGAAAGATTTATTATTATTAAGCATGATAAACATTTAAAACTACATCTGTTTACCATTTTGGAAGTATAAGTTTTTCAAATTATTTTTTCCACTTCTACAAATTTGTTGGGAAGAAAAACATTTGGATAAATTGAGATAAAACGGCGTCAGCGAGCATACATCTCAAAGCACCAAGTCAAGTCAAATTCTTATTTGCTGCAATGCATAGCTGATAAATTTGAAACAAAAATTGGTAAACATATTTGTAGGCAATGCGCCCTAGCAATTTTCAAACAATTTGCAACCATATTTTTATGAAAAAGTATTAGTTCTTAGAAGGACGACAAATTTTAGATACCATTAAAGTACTTTTTTTAGTGTGTGTATACATATATATATATAAACAAAAAGAAAAGGAAATTAAAGAATGTTTAAAAGAAAAAAATAATTGAATTTTATTTTTATTTAATAATACTTTGTTTCAAGTATTTAAAGGCCAACTGCAAAGATATAAACTATTAAACCATCTAAATTGAATCCCTTAAAAATATATTACCTGTGTAGCAATGCCTTCTGTAAATGTTATGGAATATGCATCTGGGTCTAACTTTAAAGGAATAATCTCACTTAAGTCATGTTCTTGAAAATATTCAATGTGAGTAGGTTCTTCTTTTTGGATAGTTAAAGTCTGATCTCGAAAATATTCAATTTGTGTCGATTCTTCTTTTGGTATTACTAAATTTTGATTCTGTTCAATTATCTGATTCTGTTCAAGAAGACTGGAATTGGGTAGAGTTCCTCCATTAATTTGTGGAATGCTTGGTCCATTAGTATGTGCCATTCTAACAAAAAAAGGATTAATTTAGATTCACCCTAAATTTACAGAAAATGTTAATTTATTTATACAATAAAAGACTACATTTCCATAACAAATATTTTGTAGCAATGACAAAAAGTCAAGTAAATATTAATTATGGTATGCGTTTTAATAACTCTAATAACAAAAGCCTTTCACAATAAACAATGCATCTTCAGCCTTTACTTCAATGAAAATTTACTTATATATTAAAAATATAATGAAATATTGCATAATACAAATAATATAATAAAATATTATATACTATACTAAAAACATTACTTACATTAAAAATATATATATATTCATTTAAAATGGACGGCATTTTAAAAAAGATCTGAAGAAACAATGGCATTTTTGAATAGAAATATAAAATTATGGTTGTCCAATTAATCAAAAATAATTTAAACAACGATATATTAATAGGTCATATTGGTGGAGCTAAATCTGGCTCCTACCCTTTTTTGAGAGCTATGATTGAATATAGCAAAACAAAGATCTATCAATGCAAAATGCATGTGTGAATTTTAAAATATTCAAAGATTAGTTTACAAAATCATAATAGTTGAAATAAAAATAATTCATATAGGATTTGGTCATAGACCTTAATAATCATAGCAATACAAAATTAGAGACAGTTTTAATTTCTAAAAATGATTTTCAGGAAAAATTTCTAAGGATTTTTAAAAACAATTTTCTGGAATAATTTCTTTAATTACACTTGAATAATTGTTGGATGTACACTTTTATGTATGACAAATGTGTTTTTATGGACTTTGTTTAATAATTTCATGGGATGGTTTGGTTTTTTAAAATCAAATAGCTATAAATGAGAATTGTTTACAAGAATAGAGAAAAAAATGTGTACCTAATTACTAGCCTACAATTTATTTGTACAAAATGAAGCTATAAAGTATTTTATTCTATTATAAATCAAAAAGGATTTGTTAAATTCAACATATGACAATGAAAGTTAACATATTTGTCCTGTAATTTAAGAAATAAGCAAACCTAAAGAAAAAACAAGGGATTTCATAATTCCATACAACAGTTAATACAAATATTTTGATATAATCACTTTAATCTTCAAGTTTGTTATGTTTCAAATATTGAAATATATCTTTACAATACATAAATAATTTAGTATAATATGGCGGGTCATGATAGTAATGCCATAAACTTAAAACTGCTAAGCAACAAACTGATATATAAGAACATCTTTAACCTACTAATGAGGAGAAGATAGAAAAAATACAATGATTATTAGTGATAAGTGAGGTTAAAGATAATAAAACTTTAAGGATCGTGAGTAAAAGTTTACTTACCTGTCTCTGCACCTTTTAACAGTTAACGGCAATCCTTTTTGTTTTCTACGAAATGCAAATCGACATTTAGAGTCAATATTTTGTCTTATACGCGTCCATTCTTTATGATTGATACCAAACATATTCATAACATGACCTAAACATTAAAATATAAAAGAAATTGCAATATTAAAAGAAAAGATGTAATGCAATCAACATTTTATAAAAATTAAGCACATTTACAAAATTTCAATTTGTGAGGTATTTTTTTTTTTTTTGAAATCATTAATTTTGTACTTTGAATATCACTTGTTTTATTTACAGTAATTATAAAATCATACTGTATAATAAACAAGGGAAAAATAGAATTTTAAATAATAATAATATATAACTTTTAATTTAAATTTGCATACTTAAACTTTTGATATTTAATCAAGTAGGTCTCTAATCTAGATAACAGTAAACTTTAGTTTTTAAAAAATATCATGAAAAGTATACTGTTTGCAAAATTTACAATCTGAAAAAAAAAAAATAATAATAATAATCTATATATATATTAGCTCCACTACATTTATTATTACAACTTTTATTAATCATTAACATTACATCTATATCAGCAAATTCTTTTCTTAGATCATTTCTGGAATTTATGGAAAAATTTAATGATAGTATAATTCTAGATGTTTGTGCTATATAATGTATTCTGGATAGAAATGATAATTAGAAGATAACATTTGCATTGTAACTCACATTTAATTCCATATATTTTTAAAGGATCCAACTGCTCTTTCCCATGTTTTCCAGAACCGGATATGTTAGATCTTGCTTGGGTTTCCCGGTCAAACAAATGATCCAGAAGAGTTAAAGCCATTTTTTCAGCAGTTGGGCAAGAGTTATTTATAGTTTGTAGATCTCTAAAAATAAGATAACATACTGAATAGAAATATTGAAGTTAATAAAAATACTTGATGTATTGTGAACTACATCAGATTTTAAATATAATATAAATTTTTTTCAAATATAATAACAAATATATTGAATGAAAGTTTAATCACATTTATTTGAAAAAACTATGATGAATATTTTTTTCATTCAACACCATTCCATACATGATTATTTACTCTAATATTTAATATTATCTATATTAAATATTAGAGTAAATAATCTATATATATTTCAATTATCTATATAGATTGTAATTATAATATTATAATAGAAGAAGTAATAATGAAAAAGTTTCTAAAAATACTTTAAAATGTCATTTCTGATATTACAGATACACTGCATGCATCTATTACATTACATTTGGACAATTCAATATTTGATTTTTCATAAAAATTAAATATTTGTAGATCAATTAATTATTTCATGTCAATACACAAGTTAATTAAATACAATAATAAACCATTCCTTAAAACTAAAATTCAAAACATTAAGTTTCATTAGTAAGAAACTTAATTGTTCAAATATATATATATATATATATAATAGCTGATTAAAATATCCGAATTATTATGACTTCCAGTTTATTAAATAAAATGTGATAAGAGGATACTAATATTCAGTTTTTTAAGAATTGAATACTGCTTCTTTATAAAGTATTATTCAGTACAATCAATAAAAAGAACATGATAATTAGATGCTACAAAAAAAAAAAAAAAAAAAAAAAAATCATAAACGAACAAGTTTCATTTATCCTTTATTTCATTCTATCAGAAGGAAGAAAATGAAATAATTTATCATTGTTTCACTATTAAAAAATAACTAAAAAGAAAAGTAGAATAAATTTTAAAGGGCTTTAACAAAAATCTTTCCTTATTTTTTTTTTTGGTATGATGAAATTTCCACCTATAACAAAGAAATCCAAACAATTTTGTTTTATTACTATTAATGTATTTGTACACTGTCATGCATATATAAAGTATTTATGCATATGGCAATTGGCTTAGTACAAATTCATAATTGAATTTGTAAAAATTTAGAAAATTTTAATATTTTAAAACTAATTTAATACTACAATTCAATATATTTTTAAACTACCCATGAAAATTTATTTACTATAATAAAGATATCCCATTAAAAAAAAAAAAAAAAAATTGAAAAATACAAATTTAAATGCATTATATTTTATTAACAGCAAAGTATAAATGCTATTTATGAATGTAAATATATGTTACGTAAATACTTTTTACTCATTTTAGATCTTTTTAATGCATATCAAACATACTTTCTTTAATCCTCATTCAAAATTTTAATTATTTTACAACAGATCCTTAAGGATAAGGATAACGTACATAGGGTCGATGTGACATCTCACACGAAGATCACTGTTATTTGGATCACCAAGCCATGAACCATTTGGATAAGCCTCTGTCAACAAAATAAATAAAAATAATTGTTTCACATAATTTTTAATGTTTTTCTCATTAAATTACATTACTTTTTATTTAATAATTTACAACATTTTAAAAAAAAAAAGCATGCAATAAATGCATATATGAAATTTATTAAAAATAAAATAATTTTATAAAAAGTAAAACTTTAAAAAATTTCAACAAGAAAAAAAGACATGTTTTTTAAAAATAATAGCAATAATAATTTAAAAATATTGATTTAAAGTAATATAAGTATATTAAATAAATAGAGATATAATAAAACTATTTTGCAACATTTTGAAATTGTTTATTTCAAAGAACTCTTTTCTTTTTCC
This sequence comes from Caerostris extrusa, assembly GCA_021605095.1. Lineage (NCBI taxonomy): Eukaryota > Metazoa > Arthropoda > Arachnida > Araneae > Araneidae > Caerostris > Caerostris extrusa. The sequence goes on along the minus strand of BPLR01012298.1, from coordinate 76,274 downwards.
TCTCCCAGCAAAATTGTATTATGAAAGAAACTCTTTTTTTACAAGCCAAATGTTAAAAATTCTTTTTAAATAATTGTGCTTAGTTTTAAATATATTTTTAATAATTAAGTTTTCAAGTATATGGAGACAAACAACATATTGGAGAAAATTATTTTTACAGTCATACTTCTTAATTTATGAATTGTGTAAATGACTCATTTTCTTTGAAAATGATGCTAGTCCATTTTATATTATATGGAAATATTTATGGGTTTGTATTTGAAAAATATTAGCATATGTTAAAATGCTCATTTAATGTGTTTTAAATATTAAATTGATTATGAAGTTTAAGTGATCGTTTTTAAAGTATTAATTAAAAAGAAATTTATATTTTTGATGACCTCAAATGGACTTACATCACTTTCAAAGTCAACGAAATGTGAAAATCATACATTTATGAAATATTAAACATATGTTGTATGCAACATATGTTACGAAATGTAAACTCTTTATTCAGGAAAATGTAGTAACAAAAATGCATATATAATAAATATTTATCAAACAAAGAAACTATTTTAAAATTTGAGTTAAAAAACTGAAAAAGAAATGTGCAATTTTGTGTTATCTGATCATTACCTTCACAATTAACAGACATAAATTTAGGCGCATTAGAATCACTGGAAACATTAGCAAACTCTGAAATAATATAAATAGAAATAAATAATACAGATAGAAATTAAATCAATTGAAAATATATTTATATCTGATTATGTTTAATTTATCTGTAAGTAAAATTAAAATCAAATTTTTCAATGTATTCTACAATAATTTTTTTAATTTGATCTAAGATCACCAAATAAAGATGTATATATATATATGAAAAAAAATTTTTTTTTCTTCCATATTTAAAAAAAATTACTAATAAATTTTTTTCATTCCTTACGATAAAATTTTCTTTAGAATTTTACCCAACATGAATTTGAATAAATTATTTTCCTCATACTTTTTCTTTTTTTTGTAGAGAATTTGTAATTTTCTTTTAATGTGAAATGTGTTTTTATAACAATCAACCTCAGAAAATTTTTAATGGTTAATCTCAAACTTGCATATGAATGAAATTGTTAACTAATAGTGAAAATCAGGTTGATATGAAAAATAAATAAAATAAAGGATTTTCAATCAAAGTTTAAATTGATTAGTCCATTGATTTCAATAAATGTCCCCCTCCCCCTCTTTTTTTTTTTTTTTTTAATTTTTAGTTCACAACTGCAGATATAATTTAGCTTTTAATAAATTATGCTATTTGTTCATAGCATTTTGTACTGTTCAACTGCTTTAGCAAAACATGTTTGTGATTAAAATTCCAAGAAAAAAAAAAATCAAATTTTCTCACCTCTACATATATGGAACGATACACTAAAAAGAAAAACCATAGTACTGAGTACAACTTGATCATTATAATGGGTCTTTTACTGTTTCTCTCGGTATTCGGCTTTTACTAAATGTAGAAACATATCCCAATGGTTTGAGCATTTCAATATCTACTTAATATTATTTGAGCAACTAAAAATTTAAATACATGGGCCTAAATGCAGTGTTTTCTCCATTCTTCTAAAAGAAACATTGAAACTAGCATTTGATGTGATGTTTTATAACTTAAATTTGATTCTCAAAAGGGAATTTCTCACAGAATAGATAAAAAAAACTTTGAAAAAGAATTAAATTCAATTTTGTTTTACAGTATTTTTTTATAATGCACAAAATTTTAACTCCTAAGAAGTTTGATTTCTTCTAAAAATAGTTACAAAAAAATTATAATGTTTTTACTAGTCGGCAAATTAGTTTTTCACGTAATGTGTAGTCAGAATGGCTATTTAATTTTAAATATTGCAATTCAAAATTTAAAACATTATTAATTAACTTTAATTTCTTATTTATTTAAGAGGAAAACAGTTCATTTTCTTACTTGGACATGACACTTTAAGTGCAGATTCCTTGATATTAATAAGAATATTTTCTACTTTTCTTTCTAACATGTGATATTTTGAACCCATTTTTTCAATTTTCTCTTCAATATTTTTTAATTTGTTATGAAAAGATGACTGCATATTTAACAGCATTTCCTGTATTAAAAAAATATAGATATATATTAATTATATAATTAGCATATATATATTGCTTAGTTTAAAAACAAATTTTTAAAAAAGATATTTTTAAATATAATTTTGAATTTTTATTAAAATTCATATGTGAAATACAATTTTTATAGAAATATTTTAATTAAAATCCTTATATAAAAATATATATACAGAGATACCAACCTCAAATGAGACTTTTTGTAATATCTCAGATAATTTTTTTCAATAAACTTGTTTTAAATAGACTCCACAGATTAAAAGATATTTTTAAAAACAAATTAAAAGATAATAATGGCAATTTATTTATTGGCATTAAATAAGATTGAATGTTACTTGCTTAATTATTAAACAAAAATGCATAAATTTTTCTTTAGCAAAAACTTAGCACCATTTTTTCAAATACATGAAATTACCTAATTTAAGCTCAAAGAATTTAATATGTACAATAGATTCAATAAATTTTACAGTTACAACAGTATAGAATTTTTATTCACAAGTAATGAATCAAGTTTTTTTTTTTTTTATTTTCATTTATAATTTTAAAAATTTTTTATTGAGATATAAAATTTTGATTTAAGATGGAAATTACATTGTGTGTCATATTAAGACAGCATCTTTTAAATATCAGTATTTACTTGGAATATATGAAAAAAAAATATCTAATGACATATTTGCGTGACCTAGTTCTGAAAAAAAAAAAAAAAAAAAATGTGAAAGAAAAGTATTAATTCACATTTGAAGTAGACAAAATAAGCTTTATTGAAAGTATAAATTTTGTTTCAAAATTATGTATGCATAAAAGGATACCCAGAATGATTATTGTGCATACTATGGATACATTTAAGTGTTATTGAGTGGTTGATTGTGTACAATTTAGTAGTGAAAAAAAAAAATTGAATACATTATAAAAATAAGCAAAACTTTTTGTAGTTACTTTCTTACAGTTCATAAACCATTGATCAAAAATAAAAGCTATCCTGCAATGCTCAGGAATGCAATCTATTATGAACACATAAAGATTTACAGTAGTTTACATAAGTAACTCTTTTAAACTAGCCAAATGACAACTGTTTATTTACCTAACAGACATATATCTATTGTTTGCTTTTCACTACACAAATATATAGAGGATTAGTATGATTAAAATGTTTATTGCCCTTCATTATGCAGTTTATTTTTTTTAATCCCTTATTTTCTGTATACTGAAAACATTTCATATATAATAAATATGTTCTTATGTTTTTTTTTCCCCTACAAATTGTGGAATATAGTAATAAATAAACTGCTGTAAGATATACAAAGAATTAATAATATTTAATTCATAATTTTTGAGACAAAAAACACATTAAAAAAATTGAAGAAAAATTTGCCTCAAAGAACATTTTTAACACAATTTAAAATTCTTATCTAACAAATAGTTTGATATTAAAAGTAATATTTGCCTTGAGTTCACTATCATCTATTCTTAGGATTTTTGCTGGTGGTTCCATCAGGTGCCTAAAAAAATATATTTTAATAGAAATATTTCATTTAACAGCAAATCTATTTTGCAATACAAATTACTCTTAATGATATAATAAATAAATGGTTGTACAATTTTTTTTTTTTTTTTTTTCATTGCAATAAATGAAATTTACTATACTAAATTTTATTTTTATTATAATTTATATATTATAATATAATTCGATAATTTATAAACTTATAGTAAATACAAATTAGATTTTAACATGGAAATACATATGAGGATTTCAAAATGATTTTGATATAAAATAAAGTATTTTTAAAAACAATAAGCATCCATACTTTCTATAGCACAGAGTATTACAACATTACATGTAGTTGCTTTTACTAAATTTATTTTGCATGATTCTTATTATTTTGCAAACAGATGTCATTAAGCTGTATTGATATAAAGACATTTTCTTACAGAATGATAAAAGAAGATTGAATAAAACATGCAATAGTCAATATTTTTTTTGAAAATCAGCACAATGATTCCTACAAGGTAATTAAATTGGCAATAATTTTAGAAATTTTTTGTAATAAAAATTAACATAATGGACATTTTTAAAAATTAACTTTCATAAAACTTCTTACAATTACAACCAATGAGACCGACTGCTATCATATCAATAGAAAGCAAGTTTTTAAATCTGTTTTGGAATAAGCAACTTTTAAAACATTTTCTTGTACACATTATTTTTTTACACAAAGAATTTATTATTTAATCTTATATCTTCACTTTTTTTATATTTCAATCATAAAATAAAGTATTTGCAAAATCATAGTTTTTAATACATAAAAAATCTAAGTATATGAAAACTGAATTATTTTTTTTAAAAAAGTAAAACAGAACTTTCATTAATTAAAAGGGTCTTGATATTAATAATAATACAAAACACCTGAAAGAAATAATATTAAAAGCATTCCAAATGCCATTTAACAATGAAATATTCTATACACTTACTAATTGAATTTTATTATTCAAACAGTAATAACAGCTAATTAATGTTGAAAGTTACATAAAAATACTTACATTAATAATTCCATTCATTTTCCAAAGTTCTCTTAACAATAATACTTTTTTTTTTAAAACTTATATGCTTATTTATTGCACAATATATAATCATCCAACTGACAAAAAATCTTTCTTCCATCTTATTTTAATACAAATATGCTCATTTTGAACTAAAAGCTATCTTTGCAAACACAACAATTAATTTCAAATCCAAATTATTTAAATTTTTTTATCTGTTGTATTTCTGAAAAACATTTGGATAAATGGAAATAAAGCAGTGACAATGAGCATACATTTCAAAGTACCAACTGAAGTCAAGCCAAATTATTGTTTTTCCTTGATAAGATTCAATTTTCTAACATACACTTCCAAAGTGGATTTTTCAATATATTAAGTATATCTATTTTAAAGTCATGGCAGAAGTCAAGTGGTTCAATATTGTAAAATATCTTTAAAATTTTAAATGCATCAAATGCTTTATCTTTATGAAATGTTAATATCTGAAAATATAGAGTTGGATATATTGCAAAAATATAAACAAGATCATTTCTATTACATAAATTTTGGTTCACAGTTTCCACTAAAGAAGACATCAACGGTTTAACATACATTATCTGTTGTTGCTGACAAAGAAATTGCTGGCAAAGAGAATAAGATTTCTAAGTGAAATAAATCTTCACAAAACAAACAGATGGTATCAGGTGACATAGATCTACTTTTAACTGTTTTGTTAAAAATATAAGACAGATATCCTACAACTGGGTTGCCATTTGTAAAAATCAGAGACTTTTTAAGAATGTTATTAGCTTTCTGCAACATTGCTAGATTTTCAGCACATGCTACTGGCAAGCAAGATTCTAAAACCACAGATTTTAGCATATCCAAATCTTCTACATTATGTACATCTAAACACTTATTTAGTAATGTAAGAACTTCAATTTCTACAGCAGTTCCAAGGCAAGAAAGAATAGATAATTTAAAATTAAAGCACAGATTTTCTGTTTTATAAAATCGATAAACTTCATTTAGAAATGCTGAAGCTAAATTGGAATTGCACATGGGTTGAAATTTATTTACAACTAAAAGTACATTTTTTAACAAAGAACAAGGTAAAGATTTCTTCAAAGCATAGCTACCAATTTTACAAACAGAATCCATCAAGTGAGTTTTGTCTTGATCTTGACTGAATGAATTCATATTCTCCACAATTCTTTCTAAAACTTTGGACACATTGCACAGAATTCATTTCAAAAATAGTAATTTACATGGTTACTCGAATACAAAAATTTCGATTCATCACAAGAAATTTCAAATTTTTCATTCTGCGATAATAACTTAAAAGATATCAGCTTATCATATAATAAATCACAATAAATACGATCACAGCTACTTTGATATATGACTAAATTTGCTAAGATCATTTTTTTTTATTCACTCCAGCAAATAATTTAAAACAAATCAAATCCGCTACATCTTCATAATATCACATGAAATATAAACTTGATAAATGTTTTATGTTGATTAAAATTTAAGCGTATAGTAAACGATAAATGTTGCGTTTTACGAAAAATTTTCATCCTTGAAGCATTTAGACATAAAGACGATAGGCAGATCAGATTTTAAAGTACTTGCTGAAATATAATTCAAGATTTTGTTTATAAAATAACATTCTAAACAAATTATTTCAAACAATAAAGCTATGATCCATCCTTTTCAAAATTCAACCCATTCACATACACCTCGCCAAAATAAAAACAACATAAAATCACGTACCTTCACGTAAATGCGATAATGGCGTCCTTTTCTCGCTGGAAGACGAGAAAATACAGCATATACGTCATGACGTAGAATGCGCTGATTGGTGCATTCGTACTATATTTAGCCGCCAGAAAAGGCGTGCGCATGATGCGTGAAACCGAAACCAGCCAAAAACCATGATCAGCTTTTCGGGTCATATAAAACGCAACAGGTTTAACCTGTGATATGAATGCGGATATAAAAACTTCCAGACATATTTCAGACGAATATGCCTCAAAGGCTTAAAATCGAGGTAAGGCTATTAATCAGCGCGTGTAGAACTGAAAAGCTGTAAGTTAAGAAAAAAAGAGTTTAAAAGAAGAAATAAAATTCATTGATCGAACTACATTTAATAATGACACAATAGTTAGCTTTATTTTTTTAGAAACTCGTTGCTTTATTCTTCTTCCTTTTTACAATATTTATAGGGGAAAATAATGTGTTTAAGATTTCGTTTGAGGATATAGTATACCAAGAAATAATGCTAATATATTTTTAATTGTTAATTATTTGAATAATTATTCCAAATTTTCATTGGGTAGAAAATTTACATCTACTTTTCATAAATTGTTTTCCTTTATGATTTCATCATACTTTTGCCTTTAAGAATTCATACTGTCAAATTCATTCATTCTGTTTAAGTATTGAATCCAAACAATTATCAAAGTTTAGAATCCGAATTAATAAAAGAAATATTTTATTTTGAATTGCAATACATTTGAAACTATTATATGTAATATACACATTATACATATACATATACTTATATATATATATATATATATATATAAATTATATATATATATATATATATATATGTGTGTGTGTGTTCAAAACAGTTTAAAAACAAATATTATGTTTACTTATATCTAAATTTCCTTTACGGTTTTAATAGGTGTTTAAAAGAGTATCTGCATTGGGATTCACATTCATTTTCATACATAAAAAGATTGTTTAGAACATTTTAATCAAATTTTTGTAAATGTTCAACAAGTAAGAAAAAGAAACAATTCACAACAAATTAGATTATTTTTCGTTCCATTAATTTAAGCTTTTAGGTGTTTTAGATGTTGTATCATAATTTTTTTTAATTAAAAATTGCTGTATAAAAAAATATGGGGTTTATGACTTTAACTGTAAGCAATTAGTTTATTTTTTATTTATATTTTTATTTTACTTCTATTGCTTATATACATATTAAATTAACTAAGAACGTATGGCTTATTAACTTTATAACAGAAAATTTTACATTATTTAAATATGACTACTGTGCCCAAAAATTAAGACCAATTATTTTTTTTTTCAAAAAACTCTTTTATTTATTCTTCCAAATTTATTTCCTTGCCTTCAAAGTAATCCCTCCGAAAATAATACCTTATGCCATCTTTTTTCCAATTCTCAATGCATGCTAAAAGTCATCAGCAGGGATGGTCTTCAAAGCGCGCGGCGATTCACACTGAATCTCTTCAATCGACTCAAAACGGTGTCCCAGAGTGGTCTTTTGAGTTTAGGGAATAGCCAGAAGTTGCAGGGTGTGAATACGGTGGTTGTGGAACGATACGAGTTTCATTTTTGGTGAAAAGTCACGAAGAATCAATGCAGTGTGAGTTGGCGCATTCAGTGTTTTCGGTACCAATCGAGATTTGAGGCGTTTAAGGCCCAAAATGGAATTGACCGATCTTCTGAAATTCCAACCTCATCAGCAAGGTCTCTAAATGTAAATCGGCGGTTTGCAAGCACCAAATCTTTAATTTTTTGAACGCGAGCTTCGTCGGTTGAGGTGGATGGTCGACCAGAGGGCTCTTCGTCTTCAGCGCCTTCTCTGCCTTCTTTAATCTGCTTATACCACTTCTAAACATTTCTTTTCCGATATAGGAATGCACACCGAATGCCTTCTGCAACATTCTGTACGTTTCTGCAAAAAAAAAAACTTAATGCATGTTCTTTGCTCAATTAATTCAGACATTTCAAAATCGCCGGAATCAGTTTTAGCGTCTCACAAAAACAAGCGTAATTCAAAACACTAATGAATATTTTGACGTCAAATTTCGCACAGATGTCAACGACAGTGCCAGAAACCTAAAAATAAAATAAAAATGAAATTCTATAAGCCCTGGGAATTTACTCTACTTTTTGGACACTGTAGTATATATATATATATATATATATATATATATATATATATATATAAATATATAGATATATATTTATAGATAGATATATATATATATTTATTAGACACTTTTTGTAATGTTATTCTCAGTGTAACGTAAATATGTTCCTTTCTAAAGTATTTTTAAATATGTTTATGTCTAATATTTATAATTAGAAAGAAAATTATATAATACATTCATAATTTGTTTATCAACTTAAGTGTATAATTAAAATTTCTCTGTTTTATAATCACCAAATATATATGTTATATGCAAATAATATTTTGTTATATGCAAAGGATACATATATAAATAATATATAAAAGGATATAAATATATAAAAGGATACATAAAAATATATTTGTGTATTCATTAAAGGTGAAATCAAATAAATTACCATATTTTTGACGAATTTAAATTTTTTGATTGACCTATTTCGAGAGGAAAATTCTAATGTTATTAAATGTTTCGATTTTGTAATATTTTAAATTGTATTCATGATACTTGGAAGTGTATAACTTAATAAAAGTTTTAAATTTGGGATATTTTGACAAGTAATATTTAAAAATTTTTTTTGCATTTTAAATAAATCATTTAAAAAATTAATTGGGAAATCCATTTAATAAATAAACATATTCATATATATTTTTTTTTAAATTCGGAGTATAATTTAACCTTATTATTATTTTTTTAAATTAAAATTCTAATTTTACAGATATAAAGATATATTAATAATTGAACCAAAAACAACCCTTTTATAAAATCTGTTGAGCATTTAATGTTTTTTGACATACATTTTCCTCGAAATACTATCCATTCAAAATTGCATTAAAATCATTCCTTCAATTCATTTCATTTCAAGTTAACAGTAATAAGCTGTGATAGATTTAATTTGTTGTATACAATAAATAATTTTATAGCATTTCATGTACATTTAATACAATTTAGATATCATTTATCTTTTTTTATTAAAGGTTCTTTTCTTTCCGCAGATATTTTGTTTCTTGAAAATAATAAAATTAAAATTTCAATTTTATAAAGTAAGATTGTATTTAAAATGTATAAAATAATTAATTAATGAAAAGAAAGAAGTAATTTATCATATAAATAATTTACTCTATAAAATTAATTTATTATTTCATACCACGAATATTAAAAACATGGGGTGTCCTTTATTATAATAATTATTTATTACCTTTTTTTTATTATCGTTTGATTTAATAGGCTATAAAAATTTTCAAAATTCATCAATATTGACCAATCAAAAGATTAAAAAAATTTTATATTAGGTCGTTTTAAAAACTTTCTGACAGAAAAAATTTGTATTAGTATATTTAATATAAATTTCAAAGATATTGTAAGGGTTTTTAAAAAAACAATTTTTTTAGCATATCCAGTTGTATTCTATGGTTATACAAAATTTAATAAAAACAAAATTTCTAAAGATTTTTAAATTCTAGAATAAAAATAATATATTTAAAAAAAATTTGAAATGTGCATCATATTTAAGGATACTGATTATTATTTTGGCAAAGCAAATATATTTCGTTATTTAAGGCTTTACCGTACTTTTAAAAATGCATAATAATTTTGTAAAGAGAATTACTTAATTTATGTGAAGCATTATTTATTTCTGTTGACTTAATTAATTATTTCATGCGTTTTAAATACTGACCTATTCTATAATTTTTTAAATTTTATGATTTCCTGTATTTTCTGTGCCTAATTTACCTATTTATTAACCTACTTATTTAGCCCATTTATGAACATAAATTATTCAATTAAGAAAATACATCTTTCAATAACGATTGATCCTTTTTTTTTTTTTCCTACATATCTGTTGTCATATACAGTATTTAATATCTTCTAACTCTAATTGAAATTTATGTACTACAATGGTTAAAAAAATTAAGGAAATTTTTATTCATTGGAATTTAATGAAATTTAGCAAAAGCATTAATAAAACAGTACTACAAAAATTAGGCACAAAAAACAATAGGTTTATTTGAATATGAACAAAAGGAAAACGTACCAAAAAATAGACCCTGAATTTAATGTGTAATTAAATTTAATTTCAGTGCAGTGTGATAATCTCTGATAGCTATACAGGCGCGACAACGATGTACTACGTTTAAAATGATGGTATTTATTAATTCAGTTAGCAACAAAAGTTCATTGCTGCATTAAGTCATTATTTCGAAGACACAGAAGATGGGTAAAATTACAGAAATGCTTCCCTGGAGCATTCTAAAGATACTTAATCGGGTTTAAATCAGAACTTGCTGAATAACGCATACGCACTCTCCCTGACGAAAGCAATTCTCAATCAATCAAGCTCTGTGTGGCTAAGCTTAATCGTCTTGTAGGAGGAATCTTTAATTTCACCAGTATAAGAACGAGCAATTGGATCAAGAATGTTGTTTTTATGAAACCTTGATTTAGTTTAGTTTGGTTCAGTTTGTCGCCCTACGGTCATCTCGTGCATACGACTAAACAGACCGGGACCTACAGTTTAAAGTGGATTCCGAACCACTAACAAACATCCATGCCATCGCCAGGATTCGAACGTGAAGGCTGTGGTACCAAAGGCCAGAGCGCTAGCCAATTGGCCATCAGGCCGCATTAAAGGTTGAAGTCCCGATACCTCCTCGGATGATATACAGGTCAGTACTTCCATTCAAAAAAAGATCATACACATGAACTGAATCCACTACATCTGTCTCTTTTAAGGGATATGTCTGGGATAATACCAAGTTCCTGGTTCGCGCCAGTCCAACAATTTTCTTGAGTCACTCTGTAAACAAATCTGCACTCACCAGTAAAAATCCATTGATTTGCACTCCATTTGATATGTGGGCATACCCAAATAAATCCTTCATTTTCAGGGCTACGGTGTGAAAGGTTTATACAATATTGGACGTCTATACAATCGTATTTGTAAAGCCTTTTATGTATAGTTGACCTGGATACTAGCCTTCCAATGGCTGCTAAAAGAGATCTGAGGTTGGTGCTTACAGGTAATTAGCTACAAACAGAGGTCGTCTGTATAGTACTTGTATACTCCACCTGCTTTACTTTCTAAAATCTGATACTGTTCTTTGAAATGCATTCCATAGTATATGAATTGCAGATGGGCTCACTTTTAATCATTTTCTTACACAGAATTTGATTCTGGCCTACTTCTATTTGATAAATCACTCGCCATCGTAATTTTTCATATAAATAATATCGAATCCTCTGTCGAAAACATATCTACCTCAAAAATTCACTACCCTTTTTGTCTATGTCGCAGTAATGGTAGATGCTTTGAAAGCTTGTTTTTGGGCACGCCTCAAATGTCGTTAATAGATAGAAGTTTCATTAATTTGCAGATTCAGCAATTATATGAGGATTTTTTTCTTTCTGAATATATCGTCATATTCTGATCTCGCATTACTTTTTACATCTACTGCGTAATATTTATGAAAATGTACTTATTCTAATCAAGCAAATTTTTGATTTTTTTCCTTCCTTTTTTGGAAACCAATGCATTATTGTCGACGAAACAATTTATCTATTTGATCATTAGCCGTTTTCACATTCGGAACACTATGACAAGCTTTCATCTGTTCCCGTGAACCCCAAAGAACAAACCTCGTTCTCTTCCCCTCAAGAAAACATCCAACTGTTCGTTGATCCTTTGATGCCAGACAAAAAAATTAGCACCAGGCTGAGCGTCATTCTTCTCCTTCCAAATGTCGAAAATGCATGCGTGCACTCCTATTCCCATCTAAATTGTATCGAATCAATTTGGACATAATTGGAGACTATATTGGATGTTGTGATAGCATGTTCTTCATTTCCGATTCACACATATTTATAGATATATAGCATATGCACACATATTTATAGATATATGTATACATATGCCATACATACACTGAAGTGACAAAAGTCATGGGATACCTCTTAATATCGTCTCGGCCCTTTTTCACCCGGCGAAGTGCAGCAACTCGACGTGGCATGGACTCAACAAGTCGTTGAAAGTCTTCTGCAGGAATATTGAGCCATGCTGTCTCGATAGACGTCCATAATTGTGAAAGCGTTGATGGTGCAGGATTTTGGGCACGAACAGACCTCTCGATGATGTCCCATAAATGCTCGATGGTATTCATGTCGGGCGATCTAGGTGGCCAGATTATTCATTGAATTGTCCAGAATGTTCTTCAAACCAATCGCGAACAGTTGTGGCCCGGTGACATGGCGCATTGTCATCCATAAAAATCCCATCGTTGTTTGGGTACATGAAGTCCATGAATGGCTGCAAGTGATCTCCAAGTAGCTGAACATAAGCATTTCCAGTCAATGTTCGGTCCAGTCGCACCAGAGGACCAAGTCCATGCCATGAAAAAACAGCCCACACCATTACGGAGCCACCACCAGCTTGAACAGCGCCTATGACAGTTTGGGTCCATGGCTTCGTGGGGTCTGCGTCACACTCGAACCATACCATCAGCTCTTACCAACTGAAATCGTGACTCATCGGACCAGGCCACGGTTTTCCATTCATCTAGGGACCAACCGATATGCTCACGTGCCCACGAGAGTCGCTGCAAGCGATGTCGTTCTGTCAGTAAAGGCACTCGAGTCGGTCTTCTGCTGGAATAGCCCAAGAAAGCCAAATTTCTCCGCACAGTTCTAACAGACAAGTCCCTTGTACGTCCCACATTGATTTCTGCGGTTATTTGACACAGTGTTGCTTGTCTGTTAGAATTTGCGCACTCTTGCAGACGTCGCCGGTCTCGGTCGTTAACAGGCGGTCGACCACTGCGCTCAGGGTGGGATGTTATGCCTGAAATTTCATACTCGGCACACTCTTGACACAGTGGATCTGGGAATGTTGAATTCCCTAACGATTTCCGAAATGGCATGACCCATGCGTCTAGCAACTAACATTCCGCGTTCAAAGTCTGTTAATTCCCGTCGTGCGGTCATCATCACGTCAAAACCTCTTCACATGAATAACTTGAACAGAAATGAAAGCTCATGAAAGCACTGCGCATTTATACCTGTTCTACGCATGCTACTGCCATCTGAAAATTTGCATATTGCTATCCCATGACTTTTGTCACTTCAGTGTATATATATGTTTTTTTCCGATTCAGATGTGGCATATGCACATATATATCTATACATATGCCATATATATGTGTGTGTGTGTGCTTTTTATTATATATACATATGTATATTTGTGTGTGTGTGTGTTTGCGCACATGCCAGGTATATTTTCAGTAAATTTTGTGTTATCCAGTTTTACTCTGCTAAGAGTAATGTCATGATTTATCTTCCACGAATATTTGTTGTTGTTTTTTTCTAAATAAATTACTACTGATGGCCGATGGATTAGCGCTCTGGCTCTCAGTATGACGGGTTTCGGGTTCGAGTCCCAGCAGTGCTATGGATGTTTGTAGAGGTTCGGAATCCACTTTAACAGTAAGTCCCAGTCTCATATGACTGTAGAGCGTTGGGCCGACAATTCTACCCCGCAAAACGAAAAAATCTTTTGGCTCGAAATCTGCCAGTAGGCAGACGGCTTTGCCCCATCATGGATTGTTGCTCCAATGAAGAAGAAATTACTACTTAATTTACAATTGCGTCCCTTTATCTTGAATACTGTTTGTAACCCATGATAAAATTATAGGAAGTATCTTTCTTTTCTATGATATCGGTTAACTAATGTGTAACTATATCTATAGCAAAAACAAAAAAAAAAAAACTGTATTGATTTTGGCTTATACAGACTTTCCCCAAATCTATACGAACTGAAGATAATTACGTTTCAAAATTTTGATCGCATTGAAAGTGTGATTATTTAATATCTGTATATAATACAAATAACTGTTTATTGTCTTTATTGCATCCAACCGAGGTGACTCCTACATTATGATTGGCGGTATTTGTATTTGGTGCAAAATAGCACTACGATAAGGAAAAATATCAGAAGTTCTAATATCAAATTTCATTACAAACTAATAACATTGTCAGATCCGATTATCCATACGAAGCCCGAGAATCCTTTAACAAACATCTAATAGAATACAAGTCAAAATCAACCCTTAAAACGTGTTAGGAATGAAAAAGAAGTGCAGAAATCACTTTTGAAGTAAAATCACTCCCTTGGAGATAGATAGAAAAAAAAAAAAAAAAAAAAAAAAAAAAAAAAAAAAAAAAAAGGATTCTCTAAAATAAGAAATTATTAAACAAAAATATTTTTACCTGCGAATACGCATTTACGAAAAGTGTGCAAAATTTGAAATGGGAAGCCTCTTATGAAATAGTTTAAAAACTGAATGTAAGATTTTGAACACACATACACACACAAACATTGTAAATTTTGGTTTGGTTTGTCGCTTTACGGTCATTTTGTGCTGACTTCAGGCTAGTTAAATCGGACCTACTGTTTAACGTAGATTTCGAACCACTCACAAACCTCCATGCCCCGCCAGAATTCGTATCTGAAGCCTGTGATACCAAACCATTGTAAAGAAATTAGATTATTACAGATTTATAGCTATTACTAAAATTTCTTCAGACGCAGGCCATAGCACCTTGTAGAATAGCATATTGGCCTTCCTAACTTAAGGAGTTAAGTTGTTCTTGTTGTCGTATCTCTCGTGGAAGGAGGGAAGGGAGGACGCAGCTTCTTTTATGATGGAGCACTCATAGTAGAAGTCTGACTTGGCTCCGTATCGCTGAAGAAGGAAGGCAGTGCCTTCAGGGAGGACTTTTAGAGGTAATTACCTCGTATTTGTGTATCGTATGAGAGAAAACTCGGAAAACTCCCACCTGGTAGTCCGACTCACGAGGCAAGATGTTGAATATCCCAAACGCCATCGTCTTTTGAAATAATGTCTACAGCAAAGTGATGGGAACAATTGTGATGGAAAAGTAGAAGGCTCTTATTTGGCTCCGAGTAGCTGAAGAAGAAGGACAGTGCCGTCCGGAAGGAATTTTAGCGGTTACTACCCCACACTGGTGAATCGTATGGGAGAAAACCTGAATATTTTCTAGCGTGTAGTTCAACTCGCGAGGTAAGATGCTGAACATCACAAACGCAATCGTCTTTTGAAATAGTGTCTACAGCAAAGTGATGGAAACAATTGTGATGGAAAAGTAGAATGCTCTTATTTGGCTCCGAGTAGCTGAAGAAGAAGGACAGTGCCGTCCGGAAGGACTTTTAGGGTTACTACCCCACACTGGTGAATCGTATGGGAGAAAAACCTGAATATTTTCTAGCGTGTAGTTCAACTCACGAGGTAAGATGCTGAACATCACAAACGCCATCGTCTTTTGAAATAGTGTCTACAGCTAAGTGATGGAAACAATTGTGATGGAAAAGTAGAAGGCTCTTATTTGGTTCCGAGTAGCTGAAGAAGAAGGACAGTGCCGTCCGGAAGGACTTTTAGGGTTTACTCCGCACACTGGTGAATCGCACCAGGGAGAAAACCATACTATTCACCAGTTTCTAGCGTGTAGTTCAACTCACGAGGTAAAATGTTGAACATCACAAACGCCAATGAGTCTCCTTATTTTTTAGACAGTGTCTAAACAAATTCGTAGGGGATTTGAACCTCCGCCCAATTCGCACCAGCGGCGCACGATTCCACTGAGCCACGAATTGAGCCAAGGAGTTAAAAAATTATTCGAGATCTGAAAAGTGATGCCGAGCAGAAAGCTTCCATGTCTATATTGGGGAAGGAGAAAAAGTATTTACTTTAAAAGTATTTTATGTTTTAAAAAGTATTTACTATAAAAAAGACTGAAAAAAAAAAAAAAAAAGGAAATTGAGATTTGAAGTATTATATTAAATTACAGATTTATCGCTTTGTTTATCATTAGCACGCAATTAATTTTTATTACGAATCAAGAAAATATTGTTTATTCTCAAAATCATTAACATGAAAATTTCATCTTACATTGGTGTGCAAAACTTAGGCAAAGGCTTGTGTGATTCCGAGAGAGATTTTCTAGGTTTAGTTTGTCCTTCTACTGTCATGTTGTGCACACGAGGGCTAAACAGACCGGGACCTACAGTTTAAAGTGGTTTTAAAAGTTTTTACACTTTAAACCACTCACAAACATCCATGCCACTGCCAGGATTTGAACCTGAAGCCTATAGTACAAAATGCCAGAGCGCTAGCCATTTGGCTACTAGGCCGCTGGTATATGTGTGGGAGGAGACAACTTTTAGCATGATCATATACGCCGGAGAACACCCAACAATATAAGCATATGCTCATTGAAAAATGGGCACTCGAACCTCAACAACTGTTGAATAATATGATGTTGAGTGTAAGAGATTGTGCTAAGCAACCGTTGCAATTTAGGGAGATCATATCCTGATTTGCAATAGTTGATTCTTATTAAGTATTATCCATTCGTCTTGGGTAGCAAGTGTTTCAACTAGCAATACTCTTTTGATAAAGCTTCCTTTAAGTACAAAATATTACCTCTGCATTCTGAATTTTATATCTTCCAGGTGATTTCTTTCAGAATTAGACAAAAAAAAAAAAAAAAAAAAAAAAAAAAAAATCATCTTACAAATGTAGTTTTATGAACAAATCAGATTGTAAATCTCTGTGAATAAACAAACATTTCCTGGAATGAAAATTTAAAAATTAATAATATGAAAAATAAAAATAGTTCAGTTTTTGAAAAGAATTTTTTTAAATTCATGTTAAATATAAACTAATAGATAAAACTGTTACTAAATATTATCCTTCGAATCCCAAGTCAAGTCTATATTCTTTTCTTCATTAGCGCAATAGTCTATTATAGGCCAAGGAAGTATGCCTACTGGCAGATTTCGAGGTAGGAGATGTTATCTTTTTACGGAGTAGGTTTGCCAGCTCTACGCCCAACGATCTACAATCATATTAGACCAAGATCTACGGTTTAAAGTGGATTCCGAACACCTACAAGCATCCGTGGCACCGCCGGGATTCGAGTTGGAGGCCTGTGGCACAGAACGCCAGTCACTCGGCCATCAGGCCCTTATATCCTTTTATTATTGTTATTTTTTTGTTGTTGTAACAGACTTTAAAGAAGAACAGCTTAAAACAAAACATACAAAAAATAAATTCTTACTAAGTAATAAAGATGCATTCTTTAATTTTATAAAATTAACGTTTTAAATTTAAGTAATAAAACAAAATAAGACTAAAATCGCAAGTAGAATATGTGGCGCCCCCCTCCTATGTGCCACAAAATGAGATCAAAATCATCTAAAAACAATTATTTTTTTAGCATTTGATTTAATGATACGTGTCCTGTCCTAATAATATTTTTGTTTCCCTTCATCAAAGTGTAGCGATATCCGTCATAAAAACTCTAGCAGCCCATTAAAATTTTGCCTTGGTAAAATTGTCAGAATTAAAAGTTATACTCAAGTGCATGTTGTCAAATAGCTTCATCTGACAAGCACAGAGGACAGACATCATTAGTAGCTACACCAATGCGGTGCAGGTGTTTATTAAGAAAATCATGTCCGGTCGAGAGTCGGATATTTGCTGTAAAAACTGCTCGAGGCAGGTCCATTGGGATGAGTGATGAAACAAGTATATTCCACGTTTTATCAGTTGAAAGGAGTTTGTAAGTTTGTTTTAAAAGTTTGTCTATTTTCTTCTTTACCTCAGAACTAAATTGATGAAAGGATAAAGGAAATTGTGGCTGTGGTAACTTACAATCATTTTTGGCCAAGAGGTCAGCCTTTTCATTTCCAGGCACCCCGCAATGGCTCCACTGAGAATAATATGAGATTTTGACCTCAACTTTTTAAAAAAAAAAAATTGGGACATTCTAAACAGATTAAGATCAAAATCACCTAAAAACAGTAATTTTTTAACAATTTTTTTTTTTTTTATTTTTAACGATATGTTTTTTAGCACTATTTTTAACGTTTTACTCACAACATCTAAAATAAAAAAAAAAAAAAACTGAAAGAGAGAGAAATCTAAGAAAATAAAAGATGTTAGAATTAATTTTTTTACAAACACTGCCACACAACCTCTTTTGCTTTATACCTTAATTTTAATCGTCTATAAACTTTATTAAATTCTAAAATAAAATTAGTCAGTTTTTTTTTAATCTATATGTACAATAACAAATTTAGAAGATAAGCTTACTTGATAGGAAAAAGTTTCATTCCAATCTATAAATTTATCAAGTTCAATTGTATTTTCACTCATATTTTGATAGTTACTAATTAATGTTTTACTTAACAATGTTATCCAAAATGAATTTATCATTTAGTTTTTGATATTATGATATGAGATCCCAATAAACATTATTATCATGCAATCGGAGAAATTGATCCGATAAAGGAAGATATCTAGACATATTATGCTAAGCTACTAAATTTTCATTTTCCCTTGCTATACAGTATAAATGATTCAGAAATAGTTTGATAAGTAGAAATATATTTCAAATAACTTAATCCTGAAAATAAGTATTCAGATAGTTTTTGATAATAAAAAAAAAAAAAAAAATTATCCCAATTTATTTCATCTTGGAATTTGATAGCTGAGTGATTAGCACTCTGTACCATGGATGTTTGTAGTGGTTCGGAATCCACTTTAAACCGTAGGGCCCGGTCTAATATGACCGTATAGCGTAGGTCTGAGAACCCTACCTTGTAAAAAGAAAACATCTACTGTCTAGAAATCTGTTAACAAGCAGACGGCCTTAGGCCTTATGTGGCTATTGCGCCAATGATGATAATGATTTCATTTTTGAAATGTGTGATTAATTCTTCTCTTAATCCAGAATTTTTAAAAGCTTCTTCTCATCTCTTATCAAACATTTTTATAAATTGATTCCTCCTTAATTTTTCAATATAAATATAAGTTTTAGTAACACCTATTACAGGATTTACGGATATCGAAAGCTTATAATCACGTTCCTCATTATATACTCTTAACATTTTTATTTTGTAGTTGATTCTGATCTAAAGTTTGGTCAACTTTTGCACTTCTTTTTATCCTTAATTTTAATTTACTTAAAACCATACTCATAGTTTCGGTACTATTTGTTATTTTTCTCTATATCTTCTGGTTTATTAATTAATTTTGAAATTACAGAAATTTCATTTTATTTTTAAAAAATTTACATCTAAGCCAAGATTTGTTTCAACGATAAATTTTCTTTTAGATTCTTTCTTCTAATGTTATAGGTTTAGATGCGTGAGTTTCGCTCTCTCAAAGATGTTCGAGTATAGATAGATTATTAATTTGATTTGAAAGATTTTTTAATTGATTTTTATCTTTCTGATTAATTCCCTTCCAATGTTTGAAAAACCGGTTGATGGAAAAATTTTAATGAATATTCATATCTGGCATTATGCCATTTTTGTCGCATATTATTTTCTTTTACTTCTTCAATGGCGCAACAACCCCATGGTGGGCTGAGGCCGTCTGCCTACTGGTAGAATCCGAAAATGAGATTTTTTTCTTTTTACAGAATAGGGTTGTCAGCCCTACGCGCAACAGTCATATTAGACTGGGATCTACGGTTTAAAGTGAATTCAGAACCACTGCAAACATCGAACCCAAAACCCGTGGCATCGAGAGTTAGTCACTCGGCCCCCGAACTTCTTTAATTTTAACTAATTTAATTTAAATCATTTATACTTTTATAATAGTAAAATTTTACTATGTAAAATAGTTTTTTACTATAATAAATGAAATATAATATACGTGATAAATTCTACGCGAAGCCATTGGAAAAACAACACTTATAAAGTTTGGAACAGAGAAATGTTACGTATAAAGATTTTGCGATTGAGACTAAAAGCTATGATAATATGATAAAATAGGAGATTCAAATATTCTAAATCCTTTGTTATCTGTTCATCCATTTAATCTTTTAATTGATGCAGAATCAATGTCTGGTCTGACAATTAACTTAACTTTATTGTTGTTGTTACCTATGGCTTTATTGGAATTCAATCCATACAAATTTGGCCACTTACCGTAGAAACAAAAAGAACATATAAACAAATCAAAATTACAAAGGAAAAAGACCAGACATTTTTAACAAAAACGATCAAAAGGACTTTAAAACAGTTAAAAACAAGCAATTAACTTATATCTACTAGATTTTGGTGCTTTATTTGAGCTAAAAATATGCAAGTAGTAAATTATCAAAAACTAATAGAAGTAAATAACAAAAATATATGAAAACTTGGAAAAGAAAAGGATAAAGCATATTTATTAGAGGATTTTCAAAAATATACGTTATTTTCTTCAGATTTAATTGAATTCATAACAATTGATGATTAAGATCAGGGGTGGCCAACCCGCGGCCCGCCTTGAATATTTGTGCGGTCGTCCGTGAGATTTATCACACTTTTACAAAATATATTTATTTTATAATGGCCAAAGAAGTGAAAACCAATGTATTAAAAAATGCATTATGTGTACATGCATATATTTAAAAATTAACTGTTGAAATTATGAGAAAAAAATTGATTTCGAAATAATATTCTTACGAATATATGACAGATATTGTCTGTTTTATTTATGAGTTTGCAGGATATTTAAATTATATTCTGCGAACTCATGATGTGCACGTATCTTGGAACATATAATATAACAGGTTCTATGTTTCACTTTAAGTGCCCGCAGTGACCATTACTAGATACCAGGGCCGGGTTTTCCTATAGGCTAACTAGGCTTTAGCCTAAGGCCTCGAGATCAAGAGGGGCTTACATTCAATTGTTAGCAAAATTAAAATTCCACTATTCTAAAAACAGTAAACACTGAATCGAAAGTAAGGAGAAATTCTACCACTTTTTTTTGCCACATTTTTTATAAAGATTAGTACCAATCACAATATGCTTTATTTAACATATTGATATATATCACAATGATGTATTTTATTATCTCTCATGTAATTTACAAACTTAAAAATGGGCGATGAAAGGGCCTCATAAGTGGAATAGCCTAGGGCCTCTTTTCATCTAAATCCGGCCCTTCTAGATACGCACAGTTGATTGTTGAAAGCAGAGCAAACCAGACTCAAAACATGCTCAAACATAACGGACGCTAATCTACAACACCCATTAAGATGTGCAAATACCCAAATTGAGATCGATTTGCAAAAGCTAAGTGAAAGAGTAGAGAAACAAATATCGAACTAGCAAATAAATATTTTTTAATGATTTCATTCTTGGTGTTATTTATTTTTTACAATGTACGTTTAGTATCGTTCTTATTACATTATCTATGTTTAAATGCAAGAATAATAATAAACACAATAATAATAACTCATTATGTTTCAATTTTTCACTCCAAAAAAAAAAGTCTGTAGTGGGTCTAAATCTAATATGGGGATATATAATTTTATATAGGGCCCATGGTGTTATGATGCATTTCCAAAGTGGCCCGCAAGTACCCCTGCTCTATACAATAGAGGAATACAATTCTGATTCTAATATTAATCTTTATTAATTATTGGCAGCATATTCGTTTTTTTAAATGCAAACCTTCTGCTATTTACAAATGCCAATTAACTTTTAAAATTAAGATTTCACAGTTTTCGGGGTAAATTTTTCTCATGTTTGTCTTAGATCAGGCATGTACAGGCGTCTCTATATGTTCACTTAAAAATTTTTTTTTTTTAAAAATATCCCCCCCCTCTGATTTAGATTAAACAAAAAAAGACTTTAGTTGTGTTTGATGATTGTGTATCCGAAACAGATCAATCGGATATAATATTGTTTCTTTAAGATAGTACACATAAAATTACATTAATCATTTATCCTGGTCGAACTTATTATTCGGTGCCAAGAAATATAAGAATAAACTGTAATTATTACATATTTTTCAAGCTTAGAGGACAGTAAAAGATATTAAACAGATAATAAGAGAAATTGATGGTCTCTTTAACTCAAGAATTTATAAACCTAATAAAAATTTATTATAATGGATTTGATTAATCTTGAAATATTGATGTAATTTTAATAATATGCTATATTAGGGAGAATGTTTTTTTGATAAATAGAAATTTTCCATGTCTAATGGAAGAATATTTAGAAAAACGGAACTATATTTACAAAAAGAGCTTCAATCATTATCAGAAGATATGAATATCTTTATCAATCAGCAAGTTCATTTTAACTGAAACTGGTATATTTGCTTTCATTCCTCGTGCTGTTTTGCAGTTAAAAGCGTAGGAATTGGTGGAAATATTGGTCAGATAGGATGAAGTGTGTTTGAATTATTATCTGTTTTGTCTAAATTATTAATTTAGTGTCTGTTATCTGTGTCTTATCACCTTCTTTGTCTATTAATCTTATGATAATGATTTTTCTACAAATGGTTTTCCACTTTAATCAAAGAAAAAAATTTTTTTGTTAGTTGCTAAATAAATGAAATTTTGCACTGTTATTTATTATTATTACACTGGCTAAAGAAGATGTAGCACAATAATGTGTATAAGTATGATGTTTGATTAAGAAAAAATTAGAACGAGTTCTTACTTAAAGCAAATTATTACAACAAAGAATAAGAAAAAAAAAAAAAAAAAAAAGGATAAGATTTATATGAGCAAAGCTTTTATTTCAATTTAATAAATGCAGTTTTCATGAAATGCGAACAAAATCTCATTTGTCTTGAGAAATACATTAGAAAAGATGAGTAATATTATAAAATCTAAGTAGAATATCTCTTTTTGAAATTGCCCACAAAATGATTATGGCATTGCAAACTAATAAAACATTCAAAAGCATCTTTAATTGCTTCTTAAGCTCAAAGTATGATAACAAAAAATACACCTTACAAAATTTTAAATTCACCTTTCACTAAATATGTTTAGTTAAAAAAAATAATATTATGTATATATATATATATATATATATTGTTATATCTGCTTGCTAGCAACTAGTTGTGTCAGGATGTGATACCAATCTCTCCTTCTATTTACACTCATGTCCATAAATTAAGGATAATGAAGTTCACGCAAAGAAAGAGACAGAAGCAAAACAAATTTGACTTATTTGTAAAGTCTATTTATTAAACAAAAAAGGTAAAGAGCAAAAAGATGCTATATGTTTGACATAATTAATAAAAATTGCAATTTTTACTCCCTGGAGCAAATTTCAAAAAAGAACCTATTTACAAAAAACAGTATAACATGGTTAGTATGATGGTTAATATGGAGTATGTCTCCCGGACGATGCAATACAGGCCTTACAACGCCTAGGCATGCTGAGTATCAAATTATCAATCTGATCTTGGGGAATATTCCACCACTCATCAACAGTTCCGGTTGACAGGTGGGAGGGGGTTGACGGGCTGCAATTCGTCGGCCAAGCATATCCCACACATGCTCTATTAGATTCAAGTCCGGTGAGTATGCTGGCCAATCCATACGGGTGATATCCTCCAATTGAAGGCATTCGTCTACAATGTTTGCACGGTGAGGACGGGCGTTGTCATCCATAAACAGAAATTCAGCACCCATGGCGCCCCGAAACAAACGCACATGTTGTTCCAGAATGACATCCCGATAGATGTGGCCTGTCATCATTACACTCTGAACAAGCAGGTCAGTTCTGGAACCAAGAATAATTCCTCCTCAAACGAGCCATCCTGCACCACCGTAACGGTGTCGTTCAATGGTGTTCTCTTTGTGGTAACGGGTACCTGGCGCTCTCCATATGAAAGTCCGGCGAGAACCAGACTGCAAACTAAACCTGGACTCGTCGAAAAACATCACACAAGACCACTGTTGCGGTATCCACAATGCATGCTCTCTACTCCAGATTAATCGCAGGCGACAGTGAGTTGCGGTAAGTGGAACACATCTGACAGGCCTACGAGCATATAGACCAATGTGCCCTAAGCGTCTGTACACGGTCTGCCTTGAAACTGTCGTACCGGTAGCTGAAGAGAGCTGACGAGACAGGTCTGATGCTGTGCTCCGTCTGTTTCTTTTGGCAGTAACTGCTAAATACCGGTCCTCATTCGGCGTTGTAACTCGGGGGCGACCTGTCCTGTAACATCGACTCACATTACCATCATCTTGGAATCGTTGCCAAAGCCTGGAGATGACACTCTGGGCGATTCCAAGTTCCTCGGATACTTCCAGCTGGGTACGTCCACATTCCAGTCGTCCGATAATTCTACCACGTAAAAAATCATCCAAATGCTTCCTTTGTGCCATAACTATGCGGTTATTGCACTGAAAGGCTTTTTAAAGCGCTTGTGAACAATTTTACTTCCACCATTCCCTTTACCCCATTCTTCCTTATATACCCCTCTCTTCCTTATATACCCCTCTCATTGTGACGTACTATCCGCGCCATCTGGTGGTTTCCTGTAATTTGCATATTCTTCTTCAAGATGTGTGTGATAATTCTACAGGTGAAATTTTTATTTTGGAGTTCAATTTCTGTTTGATTCCGAATTAACCTTAATTTATGGACATGAGTGTATATTAGTTTATTTACAATATTAGTACATACATACACATGGTACCCTGTGCCCTTTCTACAATAGCATTGATAGTTAAAAATCAAGAACCGGTCCCTGACTGTCTATATCGTTCTCCTCGTGGTCTCAAGATCTCATCGCGTGTCCTTACCACAAAATTAAGATCACAGTTACTGGTCACGTCGCGACCTCTCGCGGCTATAATAATAATTAAACCTTACAATATATAAATTAATATAAACATTGAATTCATTTTTATTAACACATTTACATTTTAATCATTTGCTTTATTTTTTTATTGAATTTTTTTATAAATTTTCAAATTCTGTCTAATATTTTAAAACACATGTAAATAATCTATAAAAATATCACTTTTTTTTTTTTTAAATAAAGTTTTATCATATTGCAATTTTAAAATTATGTCTTAATCATTAATTATAACTTCCGTAATTAAAACTTTTCCATTAGTGAGGCTCCAGGCCAGGGATGGGCAAACTTTTTGGGTCGCGGGCCAAAAATTGAAAAAAAGTTTGGCGGGCCAAAATAAATTTTTCTAAAATTTTTTTCTTATATTGAGGTTCGGAGTGAGATGTACTGATTCTAAGGAACGAGGCTGAATTCTCATTTGTCAGTCTACTTCTGAAATAATTCTTTCTAAGGTGCATAGTTAAAAACACTTGTTCACATATATAAGATGAAGCAAATATAGCACTGATTTTCAAGGCGTGAGATATTAAATTTGGGAAACTTACTTTCGATAATGATTTATAAAATTCTAACTTTGGCATATTTAGAAACAACTGCTTGAGATGATTGTTAGATTGCAACTCAATTAATTCAACCTGTAAGTCTGACGTCACTGCTTTACAATTTACGTTGAAAGGCATGGTAAAAATATCCAACTCTGTTTGAATGGCACCGAAATCTAGAAATCTGAGTTCAAACTCAAAATGCAGTTTTCTCAAGCCATCTTCATAATTCTTAAGCTTCTATTCATTTACTGAGGGTATTGAATTTAACCTCAGGAAATGAGACAAGTCGTTCTTAGCTACCTGCCCAGCAAACAGATTAAGTTTTAATTTAAAAACTTTGAGATGGGCCCAGATATCGTCGTTAAATTGTTTTTTCCCTTTCATCTTGACATTCAAGTTGCTCATATGACAAAGAAGATCTGTGAAAATGCAAAGTCCGACAGCCATTCTGTATCTTCTAACATTTCGCACCCCGCAGAACACTGTTTCTCATGGAAGAACGACACAATGTCGTCTTTCAGCTGCCAAACTCGTTCGAAAACACATCCTGCACTAAGCCACCTTACTTTCGTGTAATACAATACAGTACAGAGTATTCAGATTGCATGGACTAAAGAAAATCTCGAAATTGACTTTGAGTAAACCTACGAGGTCGAATAGTATTTACAAGCTTCACGACTGCATCAAGCATGGGTTTCATATTCATATTCAATGCAGATTTACACAGATCATCTTGATGTATAACACAATGTAGAAAAACAACATTGTTTTGATTAAAAAGTCCGAGCAATCCAGATTTTTTTCTTCTTGTCATATATGGTGCTCCACCGGTCTTAATATTACATATATTTGTTACAAGCCCTCTCAAAGTTAAAAGTTCTACCTGAAATTGACGAAAAATATCACATCCCGTTGTAGTTCCCTTTAAAGAAAGCATGCACGCCTGTGGCTCGGCAATTTCAAAGTTCTCATCAACACCTCTTGTAAATAATACTAATTGAGCAGTATCATTTATATCAGTGCTTTCATCCTTAGCTAAGGAGCAAAATCTAAACTGGTCAATCTTTGACTCTAATTGTGATGCCAAATTTTTATCGATGTCTTCGATTCTAGAAGTCACTGTTTTTCGAGATAAGCTTACAGTCTCAAAATTATTTTTCTTGTCTGAACATAAAACATCACAAACTTGAAACATTCATCGTTTAACAAACTCCCCATCACTGAGAGCTTTATTATTTTTAGCAATATTATATGCTGCAGTGTAACTTGCATGTGTAGCTGCTTCTCGGATACTGTTTACCTACTTGAAAAAATTTTGCCGGCCTGATAATTTTTTACAAAGCCTTTTGCATTTTATTTTCTTTCATATTAGGACATTGCTTCGTAATTGGAATTCTTATGCTTACATGTGAAATGACGGGAAATGTTATATTCTTTGAAGACTGCTACAGCTTCAATGCAGATGAGACACTCTGGTTTATCTTTTACAACTGTAAAAAATATTTCCAGGCCCATTCACCATTAAACAACACGGCACTCTAAATCAACTTTACGTTTTTTAGTAGCCATTTTGGGGTTGAAATATTTTACGAATAACCCAACAGTCACTAGCTACGCTATACTTTTAATAATTTCACTACTATTCACAGTGATGATATATGTCTACAATCTTTCCATACGCAATCAATAATATTAGAACTCGTGCCAAAAGAAAAAGCCGTTGACTGGAGCTTAAAATGCGCAGTCTGCCACATGTGAGTTCTAATTCACCTATATTGGATTCCCATATGTCTGCACCTCAAGAAAGAGATAACGCTTGTTGGCGCCAATCTACAGCAATAACTAACAAAGAACTTCCGCTTTTAACACTTTACTGATTGAAAGCTGTCTGTGCTTGCTATTATTTCCGCCGATTTATGCTTTGTATAATAAAAATCGAGAAAGTAAAAAGATCACCAGTCCTTTGAAAAAAATAAAGAAAAATATAATATTTAATCGTAGAAAAGGAGATGGATATATAATACATAAATATATATTTCTTTAACTTGCCTCGAACAGTCAAATTAAAATTCTATCCGCGAGCCGAATAGAACCTTCAGGCGGGCCGGAATTTGCCCATCCCTGCTCTAGGCAATAACTTCATAATCTCACCAATGATTTATCTTACATTTAGACAAAGATTCAGACTCATTACATTATGACTGTCATAAATTTGGTGTTATTTTTACGTTAGGCGTGAAATGAAGATATGCTAGTGGCAACGTGCTAAAATTAATGAACATGTTAACATAAAATTAAGATGTCACAAATATTAAAGCAAGAAATTGTATTTCAACATTTAATATCCTTTAAAACTACAATTGTTGCGTCACAGATCATAAAAAATATATATATACAAACTCATGTAGCTTTACTCTGTGCTTATAAGAAAATCCTTTATGTCTTCTTTCATTTCATTTCTAAGAAAAAATATTAAAATTAATACACATAATAAAATATGCAAACAGCTATTTAGAACATATTATTTAAAGATATTTATTAAGCACAGTTTGAAATGTAAAGTACATATTAGAATAAATAAATTGACAATAAGTTGAGACATTTAATTAAATCTTTTACTATTATTTCAAAATAATAATTGTAATTTCTTGCTAGTTCACAAAAGTATAAGTTTCAAATTATAAATGTCATTAACAATTAATTTTTACCTTTAATAGTAATGCTTTGGATATTTTATAACAAGAAAACAGATATATAAAAAAAAAAATTTACTGACCTTGTCATTTTTACATATTGAGTTTTCAAAACTGGATTAAATGTGCAACTTTTTTTCTATAAGAATTTAAAATTTTATTACTATGCATTATATAATTAATTAAAAAGCATCGATTTTAAACAATTAAACACACATGATAATATCTAAAATCAAATAATTAAATCAATATATGATAAAAAATAATAGAACACTCACATTTTTTCTAAAAGGAATAGAACATCCATAACACAAAAACCTAAAAAAATTCCTATAATAAAATATTAAAA
Source organism: Caerostris extrusa (assembly GCA_021605095.1). Lineage (NCBI taxonomy): Eukaryota > Metazoa > Arthropoda > Arachnida > Araneae > Araneidae > Caerostris > Caerostris extrusa. The sequence continues at coordinate 47,423 of BPLR01012298.1, read as the reverse complement.
TTAGTATTCCTTTAAATGAAAAATTATATAATATAAGAAATTCAAATTCAAAATTTAAACATTAAGAATACTCAAATATATTATTTATTACAGTAAGATTTAATTTCAACATATTATTTTAAAAAGTGGTATTTAATCAACTGTATGGCCACTTTAGTTTTATTGATTTTTATCACATCTAGGTATCATGTTTTTATTTCAGTTTTAAAAATCTGGAATTAAATTGCTCAACTAATATAGCTTCATAAAAACATGCTCAGTGAAATTATTTTGTTAGATAATATTGAGATAAGTAGAGGTCATATATGAATGGAGCATCATGTTAAACTTTCTATCTATCTAAAATTTCTAATTTTTTTTATAGAAGTGATCTTTGCAGCAAGTGGTTAAAAAAGATTTTTCTTGTAATTTATATAATGGAATAATGGTAGTTATTATCAATCAGTTACCATGCTAGTGCTTTTTCTATGCTGTTCCAATTGGAATATTTTTTTTTTTTGTAATAGGCGTTTTCAATAGGTTCAAGTTAACCACAATAGGAAAGCAAGCATTTTCTTATACTCAGTGGAACCTCTAAGGAATTTTTCCTCAAATACATTAATTCTCGTGTACATTGGGCTTTGAAATCTTTTGGGGATTTCCCTTTGGAAAATCAACATTGACATTTATTAATGCCACAATAATTTGCATAAATTGCTATGATATTCACAGATGCTATAGTTTTGTTTCAACAACAATTATATTGAAAGATCTTATAATGTCACTTATGAATTGATCCAGCTTGATTGCTATTAATTTCATAAAGGATATTTAAAACTCTAAAAGCTTAAAGTACAAAATGAATAAATTTTAATAACCAAAACTGTAATCAGCCTAATATTACAGCAATCCAAAAGCATAAGCCTTTATAAATGTTTTTTTATGGATTTCCTTAATATAAAACTGATGTGTGTAATTAAAAAAAAAAAGCTTTTAAGAATAAAGATTAAATTCAAATATAATAAAAATTAAATTATTTAATTCAATTTTATAACATATTATTATATATACAATTAAAATACATACAGTTTACGTAAGTTATGAAATTTGTGGGCAGCTTGCATAAATAAGTGGGTGGAAAAAAACAATTTACAATATAAAAAGGATAAATCTTGAATACATTCTTTCATGATAATTAAAAAAAAAATTATATTCAAATTTCGATGATATTTAAACTATATATCCAATGTATCTAAAATTAAGAAATAAAATTTAGATGTTTAAAAACTTTTAACATTTTATTGCAAAACATGCATAAATCTATTAATATAGTTACTAGAGTTAGATGCCAATAGACACAAAGACAATTAATTTTAATGGAATATGCATTTTCCTGTTCAATTCAGTTTAATATTGAGTAGAATATGGCTGTAAAAATTATTTTAATTATGATTATTTTTTCTAAATTTATAGGGTAAAAACAATAATATAATGAATTGACATACATATCTTCAAAATTGTGTAAGTCTGATAAGCCTCCTTCATTTTCAATTGACACTGAATCCACTAGTGTATCATTTATAGATATTTGAGATAATTGCTCTGAAAGTTTTAGCGCTTCAAGTGCTGAGCAAGTATTTGGATGAAGATTGTCAAGTTTTGACTAAAAAAATATAAGAAAATAAATATACATTAAGAATAAGCAAAAATAAATAAAATATGAATATTACGGAAAATTTTGAATTTTTAAAAACTTAATCTATAAAATGTAAATACATATGTTGCATATGTGAATGCAACAATTTATGATGTTTTTAAAGAATGCATAATAGCATCTAAAATTCACGCATCTTTTACAGTTAACTGATATCTTAATCATTAAATTCATTACAATATAATGAACTCACGAAAAATATAATAAACAGAAATTAAGGTAAAATAATAAATCATGTATAAAATTAAATAGCCTAATTCATTATTAAAACTTGTCAGTTATCACAGTAAGAAGTTCTTTGACAGGCTTGGTTTTCTGCAAAAGTGTGCAGCATAAGATAATTAATAACCGAGGATATTTCTTATATATGAGAATTGTATTCACACTTAAAGACAAAAACAGTTTTTCTAAATCCTGCCAATTTTAAATTAAGGAGGAAAAAAATTAAAGCAAGTTCAGCTAGATATTGTAAAGAAAAATGAACTCATTTTTTTAAATATAAATCACAGTATTATTACCATTTGTTGATATTCCCAGATAATTTAACACAATATCTAAATCAATAATTTTCTTTAAAATAAGGAACGAAGTAAGAAATAAGAATTTGAACAACAGTAAATAATGTGTAAAAAAAACTAACTGGTATTATCCAGCAATTTTTAACTCAATTAAAAATAACTATTGATACAGTTTTCATAAATTTTAACTACAAATCAAATAAAAAATATTAAATTCAAAGAAAAATAATTGGACCTCTAAAAATATAGACATGCATATAAATCCCATGCTTTAAAAATAAGAAACTAGTAGATATGGCCTAACCTCAGCCAGCTTTAGTGAAATTATATATGGTTTTTTTTTTTTTTTTACTTTGGTTAACTTAAATGAAGAAAAATATCCACAAAAACTGCAAAGAAATCTAAAGCTAAAATATAAAAGAAAATATCCTCAAATAACATTTAAATTCAAAATGTTATCATTCAAAAAGATAAACTTAGATAATCTGTTAGAAACCACTAGTGAGTTTGATGAGATTTTAATATTAACAGTAAGATAGGACATGAGCGCTGCATTATCACAACATCATATGGCATTAAGTACTTAACAATAAAAAAAAAATATATGTTTTTTTATTTAATTAAAAATAATTTATAATTTTTTTGCAATTCAAAAAATAAAAAAATCCACTTTGAAATTATAAGAAATACAGCCAAAAAAATATCTTGCCTTATATACATAGATTATACTAACCCTACATAGAAGACAAATTTCTGTTTCGGGTAATTCATTCTGCTTCAAGAGCTTTCCCCCAGTCCTTAATAAAAACGTTATAAATCATTTGAAATATATTTTTTGTGAAGAATATTGATTTGATTGATTTACATATAGAAAATCACAGATAAAAACAATGCTCATTAATATTTAGTAATAATTAATTATATATTGGCATTTACTGTTAACTATAATTTAAAAAAAAGACAAAATTCGTAATTAAAATTATTTAAAAAAAAAATACAAGTACAGAATAGTGCAATATTTTAAGAAGTCCAAATAAAAAGAAAAATGAGAATAATAATAAATTAGATGCAATTAAAGAAAGCAATCACATCTTAGCAACTAAATTTCTGAAGGTAAATACATAGGAAATTTGTATCTAACCAGCAATATCAAGTTTTTTAAAAAAATTTCCAAATTCATTATTGTTTTTTTACACCAAACATTTTTACTAGTTTTAGGTATATAAATCTTTTTTTTTTCTAATTTTAATGATTTAAATCTTATTTTATTAAAGGATAACTAAATAAAACAATTTTTAAAAGTTTTAATCCTTACCTGAATATGGTGAAAACTGTAGCAGGAAAATCTTTCTGCAGATTAACAATAAAACTTTCCGTCAGTCGTTGTATACATGATTTGGTGTCTGTCTTGAATTGGAAAATAAATTAAATATTAATATAGCACAAACTTTGAGACACCGCTTTGTATACTTGAAATCAAAACTAGGAGTTAAATTTTAGTCCTCAATTAAAAATTTGCAACAAATGTATGAAATAATACTGAAGACAAATAAAATAAAATTAAGACAAATAAATAAAATAAAATAAACCAGAAAGACAAATAAAATGACTTACTTTGGTTGACAGATTTGGCAATACAAAGTATGAGCAATCATTGAAATGAATATATAGTCCTATTTCTTTATTTAAGAACTCTCTAAAAAATTCAAATATTTTATGATAATACATAAACATATTTATAGAAAAATAATGATAATGATAATAATGATAAAAAAATAAAATGAAAATCTATTACATTTTGATATAATTTAAAAATTTAATATGCATGTACCTGAGAGGACGGCATACTGGCACTTTATATCTAAAGTCGGAGAAATTCTGAAAAAAAAAAATATTATATTAAACTAGTAATCAATTCACATAATTCCATCAGTAATTTAAAAAAGTTAATAATGGAAGCTAAATGATCAATATAAATGAAAAAGTAGCTCAAAAATTTTTCTGTGATAAAATTATACTTTATATCTACAGCATGCTTAGAAATTATCTGATCAAATTGTAAAGCGTGCGTACCGGTAGTGGTGATAGAAAGAATAAAAATAGATTGTTTTTATCATGTAATATGGATTCTGAAATGACATGTTTATGTAGTAGTTGATGTTATTTTAATCAGTGGATAACCCTTGCAAAGCTTAATATTTGACTGAGAAATTCTGCTGTTCACAATTCTACACAAATTCAGAAATTGCAGGTACTACTCTGCCCAAAAGTAAGACCAACTAATTTTTTTTCAAAAATTCTTTATTTATTCTTCTAAATTTATTTCATCGCCTTCAAAGTAATCCGGTGAATATGGTGGTTGTGGTACGATATGGGTTTCATTTTTGGCAAAATGTCACGAAGAATCAATACAGTGTGAGCTGGTGCATTCAGTGTTTTCGGTACCAATCGAGATTTGACGTGTTTGAGACCCAAAATGGAATTTCATCATCAGCAGCAAGGTCTCTAATTGTAAATCGGTGGTTTGCAAGCAACAAATCTTGGATTTGGACGTGAGATTCGTCGGTTGAGGTTGGTGGTCGACCAGAAGGCTCTTCGTCTTCAACGTGTTCTCTGTCTTCTTTGAACTGTTTTTACCACTTCTAAACATTTCTTTCCGATATAGGCATGCTCATCGAATGCCTTCTGCAACATTCAATACATTTCCGCAAACAAAGTTTAATGCTAGTTCTTTGTTCAATTAATTCAGATATTTCAAAAATCGCCGGAATCAATTTTAGCGTCTCGCAAGGGAAGCGTAGCTCAAACACTAATGAATATTTTGACGTCAAATTTCACACAGATGTCAAGGACAGTGCCACCAACCTAAAAAAAGAAAGAAAAAAAAAATGAATTTCCATAAACCCTGGAAATTTTAAATTGCAAATAGGTCTTACTTTTTGGACACAATAGTATCCATCTGATGTATGAAGCTCATTACAAAAATAAAGTTTTAGGCTCAAAGGTTGTGGAGTGACAATTTCCGACCAAATAACTGCTGAACTGGCAAACTTTAGAGCGTGTACACTGCTTTCACGAGTTTTGGTTTGACTTGTTGCTCTACAGTCATTTTTGCAAGCTAGGGCTAAATATACTGGGATCTATAGTTTAAAGTGTATTCTGAACGACTAATAAACATCCACGCTACCATCAAGATTCAAACCAGAAGTCTGTGTCTCAAAGGACTGAGCTCTAGCTACTTGGCCACTGCTTTGAGGAAGACAAAAGCCTTCAGAACTCTTTAAAAGAAACCAACTATTTTATGTGACATTGCATTAAATTCTTCTAAAAGCACAGTAACTGTTTCTACATAACCTAGCTACGAGGCATTTGCTGGTATGGAAGGTTTTTGTATAATGAAAAAATACACCCATTCCATTTACTAAGAGTGCAGGCATTTGAAGTATTTGATTATTTTTTTTTCAATTTGTCTGGTAGTCTGCAGGTACCATCAGAGAGGCTGATTTCTCTTCATATATGTTTAATCACTGATAACGTTAGGTTTAAATGTTTAAATTATGTGCGAGGTCAGTTTTATTATCTCAAACACTTATAAAACATGTTTAGGGTGTGTCATTTTAGTGTATAGGTCATTTTTATGAGTTTTTCAAAAACATGACTCATTAATGCTTCCTTACATTTCACCTGGTCTATCTCATTTCATCTTTCAAATATTTTTTATCCCTCAACACTTAAATTTTTAGAGCAAATATTCCACAACAAAAAAAAAAAAAGTCTATTTTGCTTTCTTCTACCATTTTTTACAATTTGACCAGATTGTCTCCGAGTTCCCTGTAGTGGATTGGGAAGGGGGAATATTATAAAACATTGATGATTTTACAAACATGTATAAACAAATATGCATAAATCATATCTATAAGAGAATTACTATGTAAAATATTTTGATGATATATATATATATATAATTACTATGTAAAATATTTTGATGATATATATATATCAACTCTCACCTGTTTCTTATTTTTCTGGTTATGTGTCAAAATGGCTGTGATAAGGTTTGGAGAATGTATAATAACTCAAATTGCAAAATAAAATTGCTTAAATTAATTATTGGTACATTTTTACTATGGCGACCTCCAAGAACTTACCATGAATCATGATTTATTCTATTATGATTAGCACTGATTCAGCATAATTTAATAACCAGCTAATGAGAACGTACATAACTATTTAGTTAATAATAAATTGTAATTTCATCATCTGTATAAAAATATATAATAAGCATGTATAAAAAAATGTAGCATGACATAAAAGTATAGTACTTACAGTATCTGAAGAAATTTGAGATCCTCGCCCTAGACTTATATTATTCAATAAGTTTTCAGCCAAACTACAAGATGTATCTCCAACAAAGACATGTTTAAAACCAGCATGATTGGCGATCTCTGTTATTAGTAACAATCTATTTAAATAGCAAACAATACGAGACATTATAAACAAAATAAAATAAACTTAATAAATAAGTTATGTTATCATAAATCATAATGACATATAGACTTAATTTTTTTACTAAAATTCATACTATAAGCATTCCTTCAAATGTAGTAAAAAAAAAAAAAAATGTTTCCACCATCCCTTAAATAGTTCTAAAAACTATTTTTATTTAAGTAAAACAGGATGATTTAGAAATGCCCATGGAGGTCAGAAAAACATAATAACAAGAATCAATCATAAAAAATATAGGATCTCATGAAAAACCGAGATGTGCAACATGTCCACAAAAACAAGGATAATAATAATTTATAATACAAAAAATGGATTTTAAAAAGAATCTTTAAAAGTGCTTGAAGTTGAGGCTTATAGTTGAAACAACATCTTGCAATGATGATACACCGATCAATAAACATTCTCTCAAATTCCTGATGCAGTGGTAAAAAAAACGACTTGTATCAACGAATCGTACCAATAGGTCCATGTCCGATTTCATATCGGTTTTAGATACTGGGATTTTCCTGTAGTCGAACGAAAAAAAATTAATAAGGGAATAGGTCTGTTGATCAAAGTAGCCATGAAATGGGCCAAGTACGATGAATACATCGCCCAAAAAAATGTTGCATTTAAGGCTGACATATAATGTGAGAGAAATGCACATGAGCTCTGTTTTGTTGAAAGCCCATACACTGCACTACTGAACATGAAGAAGTATATCAATTAAGCAATTTCTGCAGCCTCTGTTTCAGGAAGGTGAAATAGTATCAATGGAAGCCCATACGCGCCAATCACACTGTCACTAAACAAACCAGTGTACACAAGGATGCTGCAGTGATATAACATAAAATTGGACAGTGTGGCTCTCAGATTTTCATGAGCACAATACAGTTATCTCCCAGTGTAAACATTGCGGCTGATATTTCATTCACTGACTGAGCGAAGTTTAGGATTAATGCAATTTAGAATAAAAACCGATATGTGATGGTTGACTGATGGGGTTTAATGGCACAAACGCAGATTTGGCCAAGCTGATAGTTGAATGTGATCCTCTATTAGTATCAGAATGACATTTTAAATCAAATCCTTTGAGTTTTAAATGGTTTATCTTGCAGTTTTTAATTAGAAAATACATAATTCAAAATGTCCACTATTATTTTTCAGTGTTGAAAAGTAACCGTTTGAAAGCTGCGCCATTGAATTAACAACTTAAATCCGATCTATTTCTATCGGCAAAAAATGAAAGACATTCTATCAATGGAAGATATTTTTGTCTTATTTTAGTATTAGTGGATAATAATAAACATCAATGCGTTCACTTTTTATGGGGTTTTTTCTTTTCCAGTCACTACTATTTAAAGGAGATATATTTTTAGAGATTTCCTCAGCTTAAATTTAAATGATCTTCGGGATCAGATCGAATTCACTGCGAACTTTTATTTTCTTCCAAACAGACACGCAACATTGTTTTTAGTTTCATCGATCTTTTACGTGAATCATTTCATGTTGTTAGGAACGAACATCTTATAACATTTAGTGCTCAATGCGTAACTAAATAAAATTCCACGCATCGCTCCATATTGAAGCTTATTCCTATTAATTTTATGCACATGAATGAATGCAAGTGATCCGAAGATTTTAAGGTATCTTATAGAAGGTTTGTAACCAAACCAAATTTCGATTGGTGTTAACCCTTCTGTTAATTTATGCGCGCACCCTACAAATGAAACGAGAGCCCCCCCTTTTTCCCTTTGTAAGACTCCTTGGTGTCCAACAAGAAGACACAAGGGAAAACAGGTTCATGATTTAGTGCTAGTCAGAGCCACTTCCTGAAACGACCACCTTTAACGAGATGCCCAAAAAGTGACCCATTGCTTGAATCTAAAGCAACTCCAGACACAAAGGCCTGGCAATTACAGTCGATCGATAGACCCGGAATTGAGGTGTACTGCCGACTTCACAGGTTATACAACCCGAAGCACAGGCCAAAAATCCCCTTTTCCTGAGGCACAGGTTCAAACACATAGGTCAGAATACCGCTTTTATTAGTTAAAACAAAACTAAATAAAAAAAATGTTAAAAGTGAAAAAAGATGAATAACATCACTGACAAATTGGAGAAAGATACAACAAAATAATCAAATAAAGATATAATACATCTGGAAATAATGAATCACAACAAGCTATTACGAATATTATGTGCACTACAGCCTCGATAATGAAAGGAAAATAAAGAGGACAAAAGAATAAAGTCAAAGATGATTGGGTCGCTTCGGTTGTAACACCTGCACACATCTAAAGAAGATGTGACAGTGAGGAGCTAATTTGTGGTCCAAATACTGCTGGTAATCACTAGCTGCCAAAGCTTGCACTTGTTGTATGTGGTTTGGATCCAACTACTTTAGATGTAAGGCACATTGGATTGATAAATTACATGTGCATAGTTTGGGTAGTGATCAGTTGAAATATTTGATTTATGCCAACAGAGCTTCTTCTACAATAAGTGCTTACATCCTTCACTCAGTATGATTTATTCATACTTTTAAATGACCTCATTCACACAATCAACAATGCAGATGTTCAAACATGAAGACAAAAGAATCCAGGAATTATATGGCCCTCTAGCAGTTATTCCACCATACACAAAATCATAACTATCATTTTGAAATTTGTGAAGCAATTTATCTTTCCATACATCTAAATACCATTTCATCCTGACTACCTTTCCTTCCAACATGTAGCACCCATCCTATTCTTGATCTTCATAGACATTTCTGAGAGTTCTGTATAATTAATAATACTGAATTCTGCATTTTTAAAGTTACAAACTTTCTTATTAATTTAACTCTTGAAATTCTTTTTATAAGAAATTCACAGAAATGGATTTAGAAATACATGCCTTAATAATATATATATATATATAATTTAATAGATTTTATTTTTATTGAACTTCTTTTTTAATTAAAGAGATGCAACAAAGTTTTGATATGATTACATTATTTAAATTCTAATAAATAATAATTCATAATTAAAAAAACTTATAAAGTATTAACTACACAGAAAAGAAATGAAAGAAATCCTTTAAAAAGCCCATGAAAAATAGCTCATACTTACCTAATATGCTTAATAAAATCTAATTTGGCAGATAATGACATATCTTCCATGCATTCTTTGATACAATTTTGTGAATCAGAGCAAGATGGAAAATTTTTTATTGAATCAATGGTATCACAATTCCAGAAAAAAATTTGATTGCTATTTAATTTGCATATCTAAAGAAAAAAAGTTTAAATACAAAAACTATTACAGTATTACATAATATGATTAATTAAAATTGTTTATATATTCCATTTCAATGTTTATAAGAATAACATAAGACTAAAAATAATAATTAAAATTATATTCAAGCTTTAAAAAAATCCCACAGTTTCAAAGAGCTGTTAATGAATGTAAAAATTTTGTTTTATATTTTTAAAAACCACAACTAAAAAATCTAAAGCATTATAAGTACATTATACTTTGATAAAATAAATTAAAGGAAAGTGAACATTGTGTTAATCAATCATTAGATACACTATTTAGAATTAGTCAAATTTTAAAAATAAAAGAGTAATATGCAGATTCTTTTAGAAGATAAATTGAATCAACAAAGAAAATATCAAAATATGGAATATGTATGATAAAAAAAAAAAAATAAATTGTAATTTTAAAATCCCTAAATTTAAAAATTATATTAAATAAATTTTAATTACAAATTAGTCTACATTTAATATACAATCATACATAATTTTAAAAAATCGCGTTATTAAATTAATATTTCTTAAAATTAAGCAATATTGAATTACAAATAATCATGAAACATTATCTTAAATTTTGCATTCCTAATTGAAAATGTGAAAGATAAATTCTAAGATGAAAATTATAAAATCATGAAGTTCAGTAGTTTGTATGCTGAAACATTTTACAATAGCTTTATAGTACCACTGTAGCCCATTATTATATCATACCCATACCATGAAAGTAGGAAGGAAAAAAAAGGGGGATTCAATATGATCAATAAGATTAACTAGATTGTGCATAAAAAAGGGGATGGGGTCAATATGATCAATGAGATTAACTAGATTGTGCATGTGGTTTCAGAAAAAGTATTCAAAATATATGAATCCTCTAAATTATGAAGATTGATATAATGAAGGGCTACTATATATGTTTTGACTAATTCAGCATATCTTAATAAATAAACCTAAAATTTGTGTCTTTGGATTGATAGCTTCAGTCTTTATTTATAATTACTAATTTTGTTCAAAGTTATGAGGGTAATTTTACAAGTCTGTATAAATTCAAACAGGTCATTTATAATTAAATGAGCACAGATAAATTTTAGCCAAATCAATCTATTACTCTGTTTTTAGTATTTCTTTAAATCAAGCAAGTCAGATGGTTTCAGAAATTAAAGAAAAATTTCAAGTGTAAATTAAATATTACTTTATGAAAAGTATTTACATTTTAATTAATGCATGGCATGGCATAGCATTACAAACATTATATAATATTACACTTTACAACAGAATAAAATTTAAAGAAATTAAAGATACTGAATTATTCAAGAAAAGGTTTGAAACTTTTGATAGGGCAAAATAAATAAATAAATAAAAATGTTGGCAGAAATATTAATCACTACATGGGACAGTACAACATAATTAATTATTATTAATAATAAATTATTTTATTATTTATATAATAATACATTTTATTAGTACTAATAAATTATTCAAGTAAATTAAATAAGCATTGAAAATAAAAACCAAATATTTTTAAAGCTCAATTTTGAAATGAAGTATTGAACATATATTAAACATACCATCTCAAGTGATGAGCACAAAACAGGATATCCATAAGAATTTAACTCATTTATTATGTTCTGAATTTGCTGTTGTTCATCTTCTACAGTAGGAAATACCAGAGATTCTAGATAGAAAAAAAAAAAAAAAAATACCTCCATGTTAAATAATTATAAAGCATATTAGAAATAAATCCATATCTATATACATTAAAACATAATATTATCATCAATAACCTTCTTAAAATTAATTCCATGTACTATAGCACTTAAAGAATATAAGAAATACAGAATATATAAAGTTCCAGTAAGTTTCATTAATCATTATAAGTATCATTTGTAATATCCCATCCAATTATTTTTACTCATACAAATGAAAAATATTTTTTTTCATTGTATTTCTTACATTAAGTCTTAATTTTTACTTCCTAATACTTCATTTTATCATTTGTTAATTTCAACTACACATTAAAAATTTAAATTGTGTTACAATATTATTTTAATATGTAATGGGTTTTCATTCTTCTATTATTTTACCTTTGAAATAACCATAGTCTATAACACAGATATAACTGTTCTGTCTGAATAGCCTATTTTAGAGAAGTCATACTGTACATATATAAATAAAATTCACAAAAAGTTTAAGACAATTTTTTAGATTGTGTTTTTACAATCTTTTCTTAAATCTAATCAACAAAGCTTAATGCAATACTAATCAGAATGTCATTAATTTTTACTTGAATGACACCAATAAATACCAATAGAGACTAATACTAATAATATTATACACTAAAAGCGACGCGAAAACATCAAGTGGATTATTATATTTTTTACACTTCTTTTAATTAAATCCATGACTTTTATAATAAAATTATTTAAATTATAAAATACTGATGAAGTTTATGAAAATGCATAATGAGATTCGTAAGTAAGATTTAATTACAATGTGGCTAAAAGAACACAATTCGTAACAAATTACAATAACATAAATATCAAGTGTTCTTTATAAGGTAAGTGAATTCATACATGAAATCTTTACAAGAATGCCATCAAGTTTGCTATACAAGATAGAGTGAAGAAATGATATGTAAAAATGAAAATAAGAGCCAATTTCACTCAACAACTTGTGAATTATTTATTAAAAAATTATTTAAATGGCATTTAAATGAAGACTTAAATAAAATATACAACATTAATAGAATTCAAACTTACCATCAATAAAAATTATTTCAGCCTTAAAAGATATTTGTTTTGCAGTAGCGAAATCTAAAGTCTACAGGAAAAAAATATATATATTATTACAAAAAAAGTTTATTTTATGTAATGATTTAACATAGTTAAATAAATGTGAACTTTTTTTAACCTTAAGTTTTATTAATAAATTCTGGTTAAAATATTTTTTTTCCCAAACAAGGAAGGTAATGATTAGCAGAATTTCTGCAACTTTTATTATTTAATATAACTCATAAATATGTTAACATTGGAAGTAATGAATAAAATTGCTCATTCTCATCAATAGTGTTTCAATATTTCATCTCTTCCTGCTTGCATATAAAAATTGTAATAAATTTCTTCAAAAGTTACAGCTAAAAATAGATAAATATTTACTTTTTAAAAACATTAAATTCTCTAAACTGCTTTTTTACTTTGTTATCTATTGAAGTATTATTAAAAAATATACCATAAAATTAACACAAAATATTTAAGAGAAAAAGAAACTAGAACTTTTTTTTTAAAAATAGGTTTGTGAATATATATATATATATAAACAGTGGGAATTAATATAAATAGTAAAAATAGATAGCTTTATTATATATCTGATCTAACAATTTTATATTAAAAAAGGGATTTGGGATTTATGAAAAAAGTTGTGTGCATATATTTTTAAAAATATGAAATATTCAAAATGAATTTATAAAAATCAGCCGATGCAATTTTGTATTACTCCATTTATATGATCAAACAGCAGAAAGGTTTCAGAAATTTGCAATTTTTTAAGTATTATTTCTAAATTAAATGAGCAAATGTGAATAAAAATATATCAAAAAATAATTCAAAATATTTTTTAAATATAAAATAAGCTTTTTGTTAAAAATACTAATTTTTTCCTCTATACTAGGATTATAAAGGGAATAATTGGATGAAAAATTGATAAAATTGCAGGAATCTTGATTGATAATTTATATCCACTTATAGAAAATTATAAAAACTAATTACAATACTTACGAAATTTAAATATCACTCTTGAAAAGAACTGTAAAATATTTTTTGGAAAACTAAATTAAATTTCATTAATTAAAATTGAAACAAAAAAATTACATGAACAGAATACTTTTAGTCATATGAAGCAGTGCAGTTGATTTTCGTCCACCAGAACACGCTAACAAAACTTTATCACCATGTTTAATTTGTTTAGATTTTCCAATTGTAGAGCGAAACTTATGAGAACAATATTCAAAGAAACATTCCCTAATAATAAAGAGCAAAATTATTTCTTTTTAAATATTTTAAAATTTTCTGCTAATGCAATTAAATTTAACTTAAAAATTAAATTGACATAAAAAAGGTAAGGTCATTTAATATAAATGCATATTACTCCTTAAAAATTAGCAAAATATAAACATTAAATATACAATATTTTCTGTATCATAAAAGAAATTTCTTATAGTTAAAAAAAAATTATTTTTTAGAAAATATAGAAATTAAAAAAAAAATATATCAAATTATGATTTTAAAAAGTAGGTTAAAGAATTTTATACCAAGATAATACACAAAAAATTCGTTTTTCCTAATATTTTTTAAGAATAAATTGCCTTTTATATTTAAAATTTACAAAATTTATATATTTTTTTAAATGACAAAATTCAATGAATAATTTTTATTCAATTCTTTAAATTTATTAACAATTGGTAATTTATCATAAAAACTAATATTACACAAAAAAAAAAAATATTCCATATTTATATTTCAAAATAAGAAAATGCAAAAATGGATGACAATGAAATAAATTAGCTTTTTAATAAAATTGAAAATCTTAAATACAGCATTAAATTAGCAAACAAAAATAAATCCTGTCATTGTTTCAGAATTCAAACTTTTAATGGAGACTTGGTGAATATAAATTCAATATATTCACAACAAAAATGTATTGCAAAACAAATATTATAAACCTATATTAACATATACATACATACGAGAGTGTTTCGTTATTGAATATGTACAAAAATTAGATAAAATTTTAGTTATTTTACCGACAAAATGGATCCTTCTTTTGTAAAAGAACTTCAGATTTCATGTCACACTTTTTACATTTCTGTAGGTTCCTAAGAGGCAGAAGAAACAGAAATTTTTTTAATTCATACTGATAAAATACTACATATTTAAAACAAAAAAAAAATTTCTCAGTACTTTATAATTAAAAAAACTATTTCAATAGTCAAACATTTTAAATTTTAAGGATCAACTGCATATATTTGAAAACCTGAAAAAGATTTAAAAAAATCCATTTGTTTAAATGCAGATATAATAGAAGTATCGATGAAAAAACTTATTTCCTATAAAATTACTTGGTACTTACGTATTAACGCCACCGCAGCTACAGATTTGGCGGTTTTAAGTGGCGCTAATCTACACTTAAAATTTTTGTTGCAAATCATAAAATATATAAAATACTTCATTTAAAATCAAAACACTTTCAAAATTCAAGACACTTTATTTAAAAACAAAGTAGTCAATCGGATTTCGGTGGAAAATGGGCCGATATAGAGTTTAACATAGATTCAAAACAGTCTCTATTTTGGCGCATTGGCAGCTCTTTATTGGTGCATTAGCGCAACTTTTGCTGCGGTGGCGTTAATAAGTAAGTACCATACACTTATTTATTTAGTGGTGATTTGCAAAACTCATATTTGAAAAAGTAATAAAATAAACATTTTATAAAAATAAACATTTTCATATCGTAAAAAAATAAAAAACAATCTTTTATCTATGTTAGAAAATAATAATAAAAATTTAATTATACTAAGAATAACTTTAATAATTAAATAAAACGAAAATTATAAAAATCGCAACCATGAATAAACAAAGAGTCGTGATGATTAAATGACAGATATTTTGGCTGATTATATTATCTGAAGATTCAGATATCTATACTATCTGAAGATTCAGACATTATAAAATTAGGTAAAAGAATTTTTGCAAAGAAAGTAACTCGACGTATTTAACAAAAATGTCATTAATTTCAATCATACAGTAAGCATATAATTTAAAATACATCATTTCTACACCTTAAAATTAAGTATTGCAATATTATTTCTGTTACCTATATTCACTAGCATTTCTGTTTCCAACTCTATTGGAATATTTTGACATGTCTTCAATATCCTCTTCCACGCTACACATGACTATAAAAATAAACTTATTGAAAGAATACAATAATACGACGAAGCATCACACGTGCTTACTTTAACAGAATTTGTGTACAAACTTTATATATAATCTCGGTTTCAGTTAAATCAGGCTAAAATAATATTTAGGATACTATTAACATTGGCATGTTATCACTTCAATTAAAAACCCGATTCAACATTTTCTGCTTTTAATAATTTTCTGTAACATTTCTTGCTTTTTGTTAACACAATTTTTAGTACCCTAATTAATTTCCTATACTTGTAATGTTAAAAAAATCCCAGATTTAGCGTTATCACTTTGTATTACTTTACAAATTTAACTTTTGTTCAATTGTAGAAAATGCAATTTTTCTAAAACAGACAATACAATTTGTGATAAATAAAGTAAATAATTAAAATCCCTTTTTTTTAAATTACAAAAATAAAAAAAAAGGAGAAAAAATTTTGGCAACTAAGAAAAAAGAGTAAGTAATGAGCACTGTAAATACATATCTCAGGGAGAAAATGGTGACGACAGATCAGAAGCAAACATATCAGGGAATATTTTACGATGTTGCGAATTGTGCGAAACAGGGGTTTTTTTCGTAATAAAATGTCAATTCCAAGTAAAATGTCATAGTTATAAATTTGCAGACTCTTTAAAACAGCTGTTAATATAAACAGAATTATAGAAGTTAACTAGAGGTTTTTTAAGCAAATTGTCTAAAACTAATGAGGACGAGTGCATGTTTGGTATTAGCGTTTCTGATGGTATTAGCGTTTTATTCCATAGAGAGTTCGTTATCATTCTAAAAATCTTATTTTCTAGCCTTTGTAATGTTTCTATGTTCAAGTAGATAGTAGAATCCCAAGCTATAATCGGACACAGACGAGAGAAATGAATTTGTTTTTTTATTTTCAAGTGACATGGCAGAGTTGATGAACGGGTAGAAAATTCTAAAGTGAAAATAAATTTAGTGCAAAGTTTATGAACATGAGAACGATAATTTAATTTTTTTATAAATTAAATTATCGTTCTCATGTTCATAATCTTTCTTTATCGTTCACGCGTGACACCTAAGTGTGACACTTAGTTTCTTTTATTAATAATATTATTATATACAGTGATATTTGGAGCATCGTAAGAATTTTTGCCATGAATAGTACTGCTTCAGTTCTATTAACATTAAGTTTAATTTTCCA
This sequence comes from Caerostris extrusa, assembly GCA_021605095.1. Taxonomy (NCBI): domain Eukaryota; kingdom Metazoa; phylum Arthropoda; class Arachnida; order Araneae; family Araneidae; genus Caerostris; species Caerostris extrusa. Next base: position 30,294 of record BPLR01012298.1, on the reverse strand, counting down.
GTCAATTAACCATTTTTCAAGTTCGAGAATGTAGTTTTGAAGATTTTCCGAATAATTTTTTTCAGACTTTGCATTAAGGCTGGTGTATCCTCCGTGTGAAGACAGCAGTCTTAATGTGTCTTAATGTCTTAACTGTCTATGTGTTTGTGGTATATCGCTTATAAAAATATTACATAAAAATGGAACGAAGATAGAACCCTGAAGAACAACGGCATGAGTATCATGGATGGAATATCCAGTTTTGGCAAAATATCACACAGCTCTCTAGCAGAGATAAAAAAGAAAACTCATGGCTCTGTTCTTTATCAATGTAGATAATTCACTCAACATCAATGAAATCTACAATCTTCAAGGGTTCATTGGTACATGTACAAAATACAGAGGCAGAAACTGTTACAGTTTTTACCACTGCAGTGAAACATTCTATCTTCAAATATACAACCTAAAATGCCCTGGAAACCATACCACCGTAGATTGCACCATTGCTCAGATTCAAAAATACATCAACTTGGGTGATCATTCGGCTAACTGGGTATATGTCCTTACTTTCCCAAGAAGAATCAACCAAAGATAAGACACTTGAGGCCTAAGATCAGTTGCTTAACGTCCGAAATCGATTATAAAGACTCAATTAGCCCCAACAAAAATAAGAAAACCTCACCTATGCAGACATCTCTGCAAGAAAAAAAAAATTGGATGAATGTAATTGACCTCAGCATTAAGTAACAATCGCTTACTTTCTCAAACGAATAAAACAACCTGACCTCATCTCAGTTGAATACTCCTCCGCGTCTGCTAACTAACTTTATTCTTCACAACCCATAATAATTCATTTGCGTACCTGGATGCCAGAATTTGAATGTAATTTTATTTTACGTACTAATAGCGTATCCGGTGCAATAGTCAAAGTAACGATTGAAGCATAGGGGTTCAAACCTCAATTTTTGCAATAAAAAAAGGTAGAAAAAAAAAAAAAAAATCTGAAGAAATAAAAAAAATTACTGTCTGTGTGAAAGTGTGTTTTTTTTTTACTTAGGGAACTTTTTATATCCACCATTGTAACCTATCCAATGCCAGAATTTGAATGTAATTTTATTTTACCTCACTGCAATAGTCAATTGACTGGTTAATTTTTTTTTCTAAAAATTAATTTCTGTCTTTCTTTCTTTATTTTATTTATTTTTTTTCTTTTATTTTTGCCTTTATTTTATTTTTTTTTATTTTTGCCTATTTTTTTATTTTTATGCAATCTTATTTTAATAGCATAATTAACCTAATATTAATTAATCAGCCACAGAAATTAAGTATTTAAATATTTAGTCTGATGAGAAGTTTAAAAAATATAAAGTCTTAATGGAAAATTGTTTTCTTATTTAAGACTGGCTTTTCACACATATAATCACAATAATATTTGAATTTTTCTGACACCAAGAACGTACTGAAACATTTAAAGTAAATCATAATTTTTTAAGCCTCATCTCACAGCAATTTGGATTTACCGAAAAACTTTCTATAACTCATCAGCTCTACAATCTCACAGAAACTGTTGATGAAGGATTTACCTGGAAATATGAAACTGCTGCAATTTTTCTTGATGTGGCCAAGGCTTTTGATAGAGTCTGGGTTAATGGATGGATTTACAAACTCATTTCTTACAATTTCTCTCCTTATTTGATTCAAGTAATTCGTAACTATCTTTCAGACAGACACTTTGCTGTCGCAGTAGGGAATACTGATTCCTCAATTCGTGATATTCATGCTGGTGTGCCCCAGGGCTCCATTCCAGCTCCTGTCTTCTATAATATCTCTATCAACGATATTCCACAAAAGAACAATATCAAAATTAGTCTGTATGCTGACGACACTGCAATCTTAATGCAAGGCCGAAAAACTTTCACTATCCAGGAAAATTTGCAAAATTATATCATTGAATTAGAAAAATGGCTCATTAACTGGAAGATAAAATTAAATGTAGACAAGACTGAAGCAGTTCTTTTCACTTGCAAAAATCCTATAACTCTCTTAATATTAAAATATATAATAATTATATCACCTGGTGTAAAAGAAACTAAGTACATAGAATTATTCTTGATAGTAAACTTAACTACAGATCGCATATCTACAACTTTAGAAATAAATTCAATACTCAATTTCGAATTCTCTATCATTTAATCAATAGAAATTCAGCTTTTACCTCTTAATCTCAAAATTCTAATATATCTCTCTTATCTTCTTCCAGTATTAGCTTATGCAAGCCCAGTTTGGGGTTCTGTCGCAAGTACAAATTTTGAAATTATTCAAAGGCTTGAGAACAAAACTCTCAGAATGTAAACGAATTCTCCCTGGTACTTTCGTAATAACGATATTAGACGAGCTCTCAAGATTCCAAGTTTAAGACAATTTGTTCACAAAATTTTCTTCTAAATTCTATAATGATATGCGAAACACCAATAACCCTATATTAAATATCCTACAAAATTACGATCATGATATTTCTTCCCACAAACATAGCAAAAGACTTCGCACTGTTCTAATTATTTTAAATTAATTCCTTACAACTGCCTGGATGAAAAAAAAAAAAAAAGTCGCTTTTCTCCTAAGCTATTTTTCTCCTAATTTGACCTTTGCTCATTCTGTTTTATTACATGCGACTGATTTCATCAACATCTACATTTTGAAATTTTTGTTATTTCTCATCTTAAAATTTTATTAAATAAATAATTCTTTTTTAAAAAAAAAAAGGGCATTTAATTATCTATTTTGCTTATTAACTCAAAGGGCATGAGACCACCGTTATGTTTCAACATTTTACAGTAAAAGAGCTAGTGGCCGCAACGCGGCCAAGAATCTCTAATCTACAATAAGATAGTCTTAATGGAACTCCTTAATCAGTATGCCAGTTGCTGCATTGAATTTTTACCGCTGTAACCCAGCCCAAATCTTAGATCAAGGTAGATGTGTTTTTTTTTTTTTTTTTTGCTTTGCGGATACTTACTGATATTTGGATTGAAGAGTCTTGACGGCGTGACATTTGTATCAGGTTTGCCTTGCTCTGATGGATCTCTGCTGATATGGATTCTGAGAACGAAGATGGTTGCAAATTGACTCAGCTAATCCAAAAAATGGCCGGATTTAAGAACAAATTTCAACCCAATCTGAATGCTCGCTCTTTGACGGGGAACGGTCCTCTTCAGGACCATTTGCAAGTACCCAGTTCCGGCGCTGCTGCTGAAGCCATGATCACGGAAGCACCGATGTCCACTGTGCCGCTCTACCACTCTGAAGCTGACCACTGCATGAACATCACTGCAGCCAAGATCCAGCTCAAAGACAAAGAGAAGGCTTTCGACATGAGGCGACAAATCATCAAGCGCCAGAATATCCTGATTGACGGAGGAATCATTCAACTGCATGCCATAAAACCCACCATGGATGGACTTAAAAAAAGCTGAAGATGCGCTTGCAGAGGCAACAAAAAGGGTGAGTGAGCTTGGATTATGTCCGCTAACTAACTGCGCTAGGCACAGTAATGCGCAAGTAAAATTAAATTCTAAAGGCAAACCTAACCCTAAGAATAAAAAAACTAAAAGACCCGCTGCAACTGCTCCTAATGATGGCTTTATTAAACCGCCCAAACGGCATACGGCAAAAATTAGTGTTGAAACTAATGCAACTAACCCTGTGGAAACTACTAATAACTTTGAACAATTGACTGATGATGAGACTGAAGCTGCAAATAACGTCGATATGACTGTAGCTGCTGAACCTAGACTACCGCCCATTATGGTGCGATACAAAGATGAACTCAAAGATCACATTGCTGAAATCAGCAATCATCACAAAGAAGACATTCGAATTAAGCTTGCTGGCGAGCAGCTTAAGATTTTCCCTGCAAACTCGGATGTGCATCGAGCCATCGCAAAATATCTAACGGAGTAGCAGCTCGAATATTATGTCATTACGCCAAAAAAATCAGCGCCAGCTCAAAGCGGTGCTTAAAGGACTACCAGTCAGCTACTCCTCCGAAGAAATTGCTGAAGGACTTTCTGAACTTGGGCTCAAGTTAGACCAAGTCAGACAGCTAACCAACCTAAAGACCAAGGCCCCCATCCCGGTGTGGCAAATTACCTATAGGAAAGCCCCTGAGAACGTAAAGATCTTCGAGGTTAATCGACTACTCCATTACTCGGTCAGAGTCGAGAAGTTTAATAGACGGCCAGGAGCATCTCAATGCTTCTCTTGTAACCTGTTCCATCACTCATCTAAGAACTGTAATTACAAGAAGAGATGTCTAAAATGCTGGGGTGAGCATCATCTAAAAGACTGCCATATTAAAGAGCGCATTGAAAACCCTACTTGCATCAACTGCCACCAGATGGGGCACCTCGCCGCTTGGAGGCTGTCCGATGTTTCCTAAGCCACGCCTACCGCCCAATCAGGGCCAAGCGTCAGCAAGACCCGCCTTCACCAGCCGGCCAGTCTCAGAGGGAGTATCCTTCGCAAGTTTACTTCAAGGAACCCCCAAAATCTCTAACGCCACGCCATCGGTCCCAAGGAAAACGTCACAAAATGTAAATAATAATAATTCTAACCCTACTAACCTCACTGCTGATTCAGTCACTAAAGCGCTATATGTATTAACAGAAATTGTAAATCTTTTTAACATGTTTGGAGGACTAGATAATATTTATACGCAGTTTAAAAATGCTAACAACCCCTTCGAAAAATTGCAACTTCTCTTTAAATGTCTTAATTAATTGCGCTTGTTGCTTACTACTTAATTATTTTTTAATTGCGCCATTCATTTAATTACTCCGCGTTTTATTTTTATTTTTTGTTTCTTTTCTTACTAACAATGGACATAATTATGCTCACTGCCTTTTGTTTTTATCCATGTGTTTTTTGTATTGCAATGAACTTTACTGCCCAGGATTAGGAGTTATAAGGCCATAACCGGCCAAGGTACTCCGTCAAAAGAAGAAGAAGAGATGTTTTTTTTCCTTCCAATATTTTGGGGGAAATAGATACTATACATTATAGTAATAGAAATGAACGTTCGTTTTAATATGAAGTAAATTTGTGGATATTTTTATTGATTAATAAAAATTTAATTTTTATATTTTTATGATTTTCGTAAAACTTTGCTGCAAATTAAAAAAATAAATAAACAGAAGTATTACAGCACACAAAGAAAAGTAATCACCTCGATCGCATTTTGGAGAAAAATGCTGCGATTCTGTTAGCTACAGCTTCTTGCACCTAATAAGCGAAAATGTAGGGAAAACTCAGATTCGATAAGGGGAAAAAAAAGTGTGAAGTGGCTGTCTTGTCTTTTCTAACCAACGTGAACGAAAGTGACATGTTTAACTGTAACCTGTTTAATTTTGCGGATATAAACACATTTAGCATGTTATGCTATGTTGCTGTAAGGTTAAATGTTGCTTTAAACAACTATTTAAATGTCATTGTGTTTTAGAAAATTTAAAGGATAAGTAAACGTAGATTAATCGGAGGCTCAGACAATTTTTCAAAGCTATACAACTGTGTCAATCTTTTTTACCTTACTATATGAGAAAATCCTTTTTTTTAAAGCAACCAAAGGTGTTTAATCTTGATTTTAATTTAAAAAATGTTTTAGAGGTTAAATTAGTAGTATTAGCTATGTTGAAAACATTTATTTCAATGCTAAAATAATAATCGTTATACCTAATCATTAAAATATAAAGAAAAAACAAAGGATCCTCCAGCACATTCAAGTGGACGTCTCATCTTAAAGATTCAAGTATGAGCGATTGTGATAATGAAGTGTATCCCAGCACGTATTTTGAACCACTGATTATAATCGAAACAGATAAACCTTTCCAATGTGAAATATGTGGAAAAAAATATAAAACAAAAGGGGTACTAAGAAAGCATCGAAAACTTCATAATAGAAAACCACCAACAGAACCTTTAAAAATTTGGAAGTGTGCTGTATGTGGGAAAGAATTCAAAAGTGAAGCTGGTCATTATAAGCATAACAAGTCTCATTTTATGGATACAAGAGTACATAAATGTGATATTTGTGATAGAATGTTTTTGGAGCGTTGGGATTTAAAACGCCACATTAGTATTCATACTGGTGAAAGACCATTTCAATGTGAAATATGTTTCAAAACCTTTAATCGGAAGAGCATACTTCTTAAACATACCGAGGTCCACCTGGAAGAAAGACCAGAAAAATTAAGAATATGGAAATGTACTGAATGTGAAAAGCAATATACAAGACCATCTAGCCTATCGGCTCATAGAAAGACTCATTTTATGGATACAAAAATTCATGAATGTGAATTTTGTCATAAAAAATTTTCAGTCAAAACTAACCTAAGGCATCATATAATGATTCATACAGGTGAAAAGCCATTTGAATGTGATATTTGTGTAAGGAAATTTAATCAGAAAATTGCTCTTACAAAGCATAGGAAAACTCACTTTTCACACAATAAAGACAAACAATGTGAAAGTGTACTGAAAGTAGAAATGGCAGTTTAATTCATTAAATAAAGTGCCCTGAAGCTAACTTAAGAAATATATTTTTATTGGCAATTTTTACAATAAAAAAATGTTCAAAGGTTTGCTATTACTTTACATTTACTAAATAGATGCATAAATAGGAAAATTTATTTAAATATAGTATACAGCCTAATTTAACTGGAAGAATTTGTGTTGTATGTTCTTGACAGTCTAGATGAAGACCTATTTAGTTTGGAAATTAATTCAATAATTTTTGGCTGTGAAAGCCTTACAAAAATTACATTTTGTGAATGCAACTGTAATCGTAAGTGATCTATAGTGAAAGAAAAACATAGTGCTTTACTTACACAATATATTATATATTCATTAAAAACATCCATTATAATCTTGAATGCAATTGAATGCTTACTGTATCTTGGTTGGTAAAGTGAATATGTTTAAAAACTGAAGTTTCAAAGCTTGAAGAATTATATATGCACTATAACTATGTTATATTTTTATCAGTTTTATTTATTGAAAAGTATATTAATATTTTATCATTAAATTATTTTGAAAAGTAGGGTAAATTTTACTATATTAGCCTTAGTAAAATTCCATTATTTTATATTTACTGATTGTACATTGTAAAAGAAAATGAAATGTATAAATTTATTTATTTTGTTGATATAAATCTTGTAAATAAAAATTAAATGAGATTGATTTGAATTAAGTATGATAATTAACTGTGCTATGTACTCATAATGTACCTATTATAGTGAATGCTTGATCATAAAATTTTAAAAAGTTTGTATATATAATTCAATTCTAGTTTGCTTTGAAATAAAAAAAAACACAGTGATTTTAATAAACTTTATTGCAAAGACGGGGAAAAAAAAAAAAAATGTTTGAGACTTCACTTTTCCTGTGTTGGGAGAAATATACAAGTGTTGCCCGTGTACTTTATTAAATTGATTTAGATGTTTTAAAGACGACAATATTTTAGATTGAATATTTTTCTTTTTATTTAATAAATGCTATATATTCTTACAATTTATTGCAATTATTTTTATGTTATATTTTAGAGGTACAGACTATTTTGATTATAATTAATTTTATGGCCTTAGTTATTGAAAAATCATTATTTATTTATTAAAATATTTTAAGTTTTTAAAATTAATGTACAGATAAAATAAATGTATGCATTTTTTATTCATGATGTTAAATATATTTGTTAATTATTTGTCCAAAAAATATTTATTTGTATAAACCAGACAACTGAACTTCTTGATTCAAGGACTATATTGACTATTCTACAAATTTGAGTTATGAGTTGAATTATTTTATAACTCAAATTTGAGTTACTAAACATAAGAATTTAAAGTTTTCATCGAAAGTTGATATATTAGTATTAAAATGGAGCTAGCATTTAATACTAATATATCAACTTTAGATGAAAACTTTAAATTCTTATGTTTAGTAAACATAATGGCTATGCAACAGGGTCAGTAAATAAAGGAGGTAGATTTTAATATTACTATATATTTACTATCATATTTTAAAGAGCTAGATGAGAATAAGAATGAAAATTTTAAAAAATAGTATAAGTATGAATAAAATATTCTTACCTCTTTTTAGTTTTAAATTAGCCATCAATTTTTATTGAATAACTGTATTCAGATTTGATGCAAAAATGTAATTGTAATTTTAACTTGTATAAAAAATATTCTCCAGTTAAAATGTTTTATTTATTACTATAACATGTTGGCTGAAAAGTTCGTAGGCTGACACATAGCTGGCGCTACTAGTATAAAATCCATATGATTTTTAGTTAGCCCTAACCTTCAAAAGACACGTGTATAAATTTGACAGCTGTTGCACTATTAGTATGTGAGTTATAGCATTTTTGGTGAAGCAACTTTTGTTAGTTTGAAAAAATGGTTAAAAAGGAATTTCGTGTGCTAATAAAGCATTGCTTTTGGCGAAAAAAATACTATTGAAGCCGAGGCTTGGCTTGATAAACATTATTCGGACTTTGCACCAGGAAAATCAACCGTAGAGAAGTGGTTTGCTAAATTTAAACGCGTCGAAATGAGCACCGAGGACGATGCACGCAGTGGACGCCCCAAAGAGGCAGTTACCGACGAAAAATCAAAAAAAGTCCACAAAAATAATTTCTGATAACCATAAAGTGAAGTTGATTGAGATAGCTGAGACCCTAAAGATATCAAAGGAACGTGTTGGACATCTTGAATGAATATTTGGATATGCGAAAGCTCTTTTCAAAGTGGGTGCCGCGCGAGCTCACAACGAACACACGCCAAAAACAACAAAGAATTGATGATTCTAAGCGTTTGTTTGGAGCTGTTCAATCGTAATAAACCTCCCGAATTTTTGCGTCGATATGTGACAATGGATGAAACATGGCTCCATCATTTCACACCGGAGTCCAATCGACAGTCAACCGAGTGGACTGCACGTGATGAACAGACTCCAAAGCGTGGAAAGACGCAAAAGTCGGCTGGCAAGGTTATGGCATCAATATTTTGGGATACGCATAGTATAATATTCATTAACTATCTTAAAAAGGGAAAAACTATAAACAGCGACTATTATGTAGCGTTATTGGAGCGTTTGAAAGACGAAATCGCGGAAAAACGGCCTCATTTGAAGAAGAAGAAAGTGCTGTTTCATCAAGACAATGCACCGTGTCACAAATTAAATGAAAACGATGGCAAAATTGCATGAATTGGGCTTCGAATTGCTTCCGCTTCCACCGTATTCTCCAGATCTAGCCCCCAGCGACTTTTTCCTGTTCTCAGACCTCAAGAGGATGCTCGCTGGGCAGAAATTTCGCGCCGATCAAGAGGTAATCGCCGAAACTGAAGCCTATTTTGAGGCTAAAGACAAATCGTACTATAAAAATGGTATCGAAAAATTGTATGGCCGCTATAATCGTTGTATTGCCCTCGAAGGCAACTGTATTGAATAATAAAATCAAATTCTATAAAAAAAAAAAAAAATTTCTATGCTAGCCTACGAACTTTTCAGCCCCCCTGGTAATTTAATATTAATTTTTTTAATAATTTTATTTCATCATTTAATATAGTTTTTCTTTTTGAATTTACCGCACTTCTTTAAATCGATTTGATGTTAGAATTTTTTTTTAAGAAAGATAAAGTTAAGTGTTTTTAGATTTATATTTGAATTATCATTTTTAATTTGTTGATTGAGCTATTGTTTTCCCTGGTTTAGTTTTATTAAATATTCATTGAAATAATAAGGTGGACATAAGCAATGTAATCAATTAGCTAACAAAAAAGAAAAAATTGAATTTAATTTTGATTTATAATTTGTTTGTCATTTGTTTAGAAATTTAATGTTTATTTTTTGTGCAATACTTCTGAGTTAAAGTTTCCTTACTTTAAATATTTGAACCAAATGAGTAAATATTATTAATAATGGAAAATAATTGATATTTATAATTTCAAATTCAGATATCTTTCCTATTCAGTATGACCTATTGAACTTTCATAAATAATTGCACTTTATTTTGTTGAGACAAAATTCTGGGTACTCGCCTGCTTCGTATACTTAAAAAATACAATTTTATATGCAAATCAATAGAATAAAGTTACTTTATATAATTTTTGTTGCATTTTACATACATTTTGCTTATAAAATCATAATAATTCTGTTTTTTTTTAACTAATTTGCGTCCGATAGATTAAAGGGTAAATCATTCTTGCTGAATCTTTTTTTTTTTTTTTTTTTTTTTGTTCCAATGCAGCTGGCATACAGACATGGACGTTTTAGATGCCTTAAGGCAAGCGCTGCACAGACGTACTCACTTTGCATTACCCAGGGGGCGCGTGTAACTTGAAGATACAGACGCGGAGTAACAATGCCCCCGCAAACGCTCTGCGATCCTATTAGGATCGGGACCTATGGTTTAAAGTGGATTCCGAACCACTACAAGCATCAATGGCACCGCCGGGACTCGAACCCGAAACCTGTGGCCCTACTCAAATTATTGTTTGTAGATGTGACGATAATTGGCAAGGTTAATATAATTTTCCGATTAGCAATAAAATTTGTGTACAATTCAAATAAATTAATTTTTCAAAATATATTATAATCATGGGAAGCAAAACATGTCGACAAATTTTGATTTCATTAAATAAATCTGTGCATTTTGTATCATCTTTGCAAAGTCTCATTTTAGACTTCATATGATCAATTATTTTTTGGATATTATCAGAATTATACAAAAAATATGCATCTGTGTGTGCTTAAGTTCGAATATTTTGTCAAATAGTTCTCTAAATTTGACCACGGATCACGTGAGAGATGCTCCAGACAGCTTGTTTGCACTTGCGTATATTCTTTGGTAGCGCCGTCTATCAATAAAATTTTCTAAATATTTTAAATAAAGACTTCTTACAGGAATCTAATTACCGCTTGTTTCCCCCCTTCTCATTTTAATTTAAATGAAATATTTTTAAAATAAAACGGGAGCAGTAGTTCCTTTGTTTTAGTCTTTTACAAAATTTTTATATGTATGTTTTGATGAAATGTTAAAATAATTATGATGCAATGCGAAAGTAATTACTTTATATAACCCAGGTTCGAGTTTTCATCACGATTAGGGATTGTAATACCGAATACCGGTATTCACAAGTTTAAATGCCGTTTTTTTCAGTATTTACTAGAAATTTAGAATTCTTAACTGTGAAAGAATTCTTATCTGAAAATTAGAAATTCTTATCTGTGAAAACAAGGCTGTAGTTGCGAGGAAAGTGTGTAATATTTCGATAGTTTTTAAATTGATGAGTTTGTTATTCACATTGCATTTGCATATCATACTTTAGAGTTCAAAATATTTTTCAGATTTATTATATATATATATATACTCATAAATAAATTAGAATGGGCGGTAACTAAAAATTTTCAACAAACCAAAATACAATACAGAAGTCGGCTATATCCAAAGCAATCCGACGAGAAATAGATTTCTTTGAAGATGAGGGATTTAGAGGTAAGGCAATTTGAAAAAATTTATCGCCATTGCTAACAATTCCACCAACTAACGTAGATGCTGAAAGAGCGTTTTCGGCAGCTGGTAATTTTTGCACAAAATTACATTCCTGGCTTAATGATAGTACAATTAATGCATTATGTTTTTTAAGATCACATTTCAAAAATTTGTAATAGTACCACAGACTGAATAGTGATATTTACACTCTTTTGTGATTTAAATAAATAAGATGTTCCTGCGATTCTTTATATACTGTCATAGTTTATAAATTACAAATTTTTTTGTTGATATTTACATTCTCTAATAAAACTGGCAAATAAAACAAAAAGAAACACCTGTGTTTTCTTTCTTTTTCTGAAATTTCTACTACCGGTATTAAGATCTAAAAAATACCGGTATTGAACTTTTGGACCGATATTGCAATCCCTAATCAAGATATATATTTATTATCCTTCTATTTTACCAAGGGAAGGAAGGATCCGATACTATATATTATTTTAGAATTAAAAATTAGTTCTTTTTCTAAGTACTTTTGTAACAGGAAATAAATGTGCGAATGTTTTTAATTTCTGTTAATAAAAAAATGTATTTTTTAACCTTTTATTATGCAATTCTTGTTTATATCTGTTGCAAATAAAAATAAAAAAACAATGGAGGTATAGTACACAAAGGCAAGTAATCGCTCAGCTACACCTTGAAAAAGAACACTGCGATACTTTCAGCTAATACGCTTAAATTCGATAGGGAAAAAAGGTACAGGCATCTTGATTCTCCTATTATGTACAAAAAAAAAAATTACTTGTAAATGAATAATATGTTTTAAAATCAAAAATAATAAATCAATTACTTGTTAGTGGGAATAAGCACATATAGCGTGACACAAAGCAATTTGAAAAGAAAAAGTTTAATAATTGTGGAATTGTTTTCTAACTTTTCTTTTAATATGAAATTTAAGATTTTAATTATTAAAATTTAAAACTAGTTTTAATGTAATTTATACTTACCCGAAAATACCTCCCCTCTGGGGCACATTTTCTTTAGATGTGTATGAGTGTCGCGACCCAGTGATCTTTGCCTTCATCTTTTGTCCTCGCCTTATTTTCTTTTTATTGTTGAGACTACAGCCTACATCATTGTATTAATTGTCATCATATTGCTGTAGACATCTTTGCTTGTTGCTATCTCATTACCGTCATGGGTTTATCCTAGTGCTTGATCATTTTGCTTTTGATGTACTTAAACATAAATTTTATGTCCTTCCTTGTTGTTTATTAGTTCTGATTTTGTCTGTGCGTGGAAACCCCTGTCCCAGGAAAAGAGAATCCTATAATCCAGGCGAAGTTGTGGCTCCTATGTGGTCAACACATCTCTTTGGCCACCACTTTTGGTAGACGAGCGGTATATTTCCGGGTCCGGATGTATCAATCTGCTATCAATTCCGGGCTTTCGAATCTGAAAGTGCTTCGGATTCAAGTAATGTGTCACTTTTTGGGCATCTCGACAAAGTGGAAATGACCTTGACTGTATAAGTCTTAATCAGCACAAAGGCAGAAATCCGCTTTCCTTTGTAGGATTCCATAACTGGCGCTGCAATCTTGGGCCCGAATACTTTTTTTTTTTTTTTTTTTTCATTCCATGACTTCTTTTTCTGAAACTTTGGGCCCCGGTGAAGGTCTCCATTCGTCAAATTTCTTCTTAGATACCAGTTATTACGACTAATTTAGAAAACTCCGTGGACATGAAAATTGACTGGGTGTCGTCATTTGTCAAATGTCTGATGGTTCATCTCCTAAAAATGCCCTTAGTACGTTATCTACTTTCAAAATCTAGAATGGCTTATGTTCCATCGGCGAAGACTAAAAATCCGTACGATTAACAAGATCTTTAATATTCTTACTATTAAAAACATATCGCCCGACTCGGACAAAAGTGTTCTTTCAGGCAAAAATGTTGTTGGATCATCATATGACTGTCCAGTCGCAAACCTCACTTAATGCTTGTCAAGGAGTGATATGTGTTTCCGATTTAATGCTTGTTAATGAGTTGGAAATATTAAAAATATTGTATGAATTACAAAATCAAAGTATTGATTCCGTCCACAGAATAACAATTAAAAGAGAATCCAAAATGATTCCCATTAAACATTTAATCGTAAAAATTTATGGCTCTATACTCCTTAAGAATATTAAAGCAAGATATCTCAATTGCCCCATAAAGCCACATATTCCCAATTCAATAAGATGTTACAATTTTCAACGCTACTGTCATTCGAAATCTAATTGGAAAGGCATAACAACATGCTCCAACTGTGCTGGTTTTGGTCACACTTATACCGAATGCAAAAATTGTACCAAAACGTGTTAACTATCAGCAATCACACCCACCCAACACTAAAAATTGCCTTCAGTGCCAATTGGAAAAGAAAAGTCAGGAAATAAAAATAATTTAAAATTTACATTATCCTGAAGCAAGGAAACTAGTATTTCAATTAATTATTATTTATGCCGAAATAAAGAAGCAATATACTGAAATTCCAAAACACACAATTCCAATTCCCCCAGACTGAGTTTCAAAATGTCCGACAGCAATATAACGGGAATACTCCGCCCACCACTTAAAAAGCTGAAACCACTTTACCATCTAAAACCTAAATGTAGTGACTCTGTTGCTTCCCCCTCAGTCAACTCTAATACTGTCCATCCTTGAGAAACTTGAATCCCTGTTAAAATTAAAACCAAACAAACAAATGCATTTAACCTCGAAAAACAACACGGTAGCACAAAATCCATCAAAACACAACACATATTTTAATCGAGGAAAATCAGAAAATTGACTCTCTGAAACCGAATTCAAAACAGACAACTCTAATACTGTCCCTCCTCGGGAAACTTGAGTCACTGTTAAAATTAAAACCAAACAAGCAAATGCATTTAACCTCGAAAAACAACACGGTAGCTCAAAATCCATCAAAACACAACACATATTTTAATCGAGGAAAATCAGAAAATTGACATCCTGAAACAGAATTCAAAACAGACATTAATAAATAGAAAGATATTTACTAAATCACAGGAATCTACCAGAAGAAAGCAATTTCATGTTTTGCCAATTCTCTGCTAGCAAGTATATAATTTTCTTTATGTTAATAGTGATGCAGTTGAATATGAGAGAGATGATTTTTGAATACGTTTTTAAAATTTAATTGCGATTCATATTTTAACCATGTAACATGCAAATTGCTTAATTTTTACAGTAACTTTTAACGCTTTTTTAAAATAAAATGCTAAAAACTACACGTTTTAAATTTTTTTTTTTTTTTTTTTGACGATTCACAAGATTGAAAATTTATCGTTTAAATAGGACATGTCGACTAGTTTCTTAACTAATTTTTTTATCATAATTTTTAAAGAATGTTTTAAAAGAGTCGCAAAGTTAAATCATTTTATGGAATTGTTACTTTGATATTTTTTAACAAATTGTTTGGCGCAGTTTAGACAAGACTGGCCCTTGTGTCATAAAACTCCAACCTATCAAAAATATCTTTCTTCCTATTACATATCTCTATTTGAATTCGTCGGCCACAATCAGTGGACAAACTATACTATCGATTATGAATAGGAAACATTGATTTCAGAAAAATTCTTTGCCAGATGTAATTGGCTGTTCGGTTTTTCATAATCAAATTGTTCTATTTTTATCCAGTCTTTAAATTCCGGTGTTACTTGCAATACTTTAGTCACTTGTAAGTTCAGTTTTAATTATTTTCTTTGGAATTATTAAAGATTTTAATCCAGATTCACAATACTCGTATTAAAAAAAGTAAACGTAAAGTTTTTGTCCGAAAAATGTATCGGGGCAAGTCCTTAATAATTGTACTGCATACATTCTAAATGTGTAACCGTGCATCCTCCTGCGCACGGCAAGAGCACCCCTGTGGCGTCCAGGAGAATTGGTCAGTAGGCCTCGAGACCCTCACCATAGAGGAAGTACAGCGCAACCGGCGCTGCAGCTGAGAAACGTTTAATACATCGCAATCATGCTCTTCTGTTTAAAGACCTTTAGTTTGTAATCTCTCATTCTAGAGGAAATATATTTAGCACAATCCAGTATATTAGTTTACCTACAGTCCATTAGTTTAATCTCACCCGGGAGGTAGTATATCCCATGCAAACCTGAGTATCATGTTTTCGGCTTAGAAGTGGAATCTAATTATCTGCCTTTAAATGTGTTAAATATTGTATATCTCTAAGCGTATGTGTATAATGTCTGTGCGTGTATAAATAATGCTGTGATATCTCCAACTTGTGTCTTAAGCCTCAACCCAACCACACCCAGTTACAATCCAGCTGCACAACCGACAACACAACAATCTGGAGTCCAACATGGGGCCCACTCAACCAACAACACTACACATGTAAAAAAACAAGGGATTTCGGCTCAGAAGTGGAAACCTTCAACAAATTTAGAATTATGTCTTTAAATGTGTTAAATATTGTGTATCTCTAATTATATGTGGGTTGTCTGTGCGTGTGTAAATAAAGCTGTGTGTTCTCAAACATGTGTCTCCAGTTTCAACCCAAACCACACTCAGTTACAATCCAGCTGCATAAACTACAAAATCTGTTTTCTTGAGATCGTCTTAATCATCTAAATAAATATTTAGTTAAACTTCAGTCTTCTTCTTTCAAGAATTGTGACATAATGCGGCATTTAAAAGTTTCTATTGAAATAACTATTCTTATTGTTCTTACCTCGATCCAAGAAATTTAAACTAGCCAAGGAATGTGAGTGCTATATATAAATATAACAAATGCATTGCATTTTACTTCAATTCCTTCTATTAGCTCACACTCTCCCTATATATATCTTGTTCAAATTTTCAATCGTTTATAAAATACTTTTTATTCATCCACTCAAGTTCAAATACATTTTTTTTGAACTTGTAGTGGATGACACATGATGTTAAAACAGCTTTTTCAAATATTAATTCAGTAATTAAATTTAATTGATTAATTTTAGTTTTTTTATAGATTTAAGTTGCATGTATCTACCAGTAGATGGCGCCAGATAAACTTCAAAAAGGAATGAAAATTATTTATAAAGGACTTTCTGCAATATAGTGAAAAAAAAGGAGGAATAGACTTTAAATTTTTTTCTACATTACTTGTTTATTGATATATTAAAGTAAGACAACATCAAATATGTTTATTAATTAAAAATTATTTTATTTTTAATTCCAATAATAAGATATATTTTAGCACGTTGCATTACTTTTAATGTCCGAGTACATTTTTCGAGATAAATTATAAATGGTATTATTAAAAAAAAATAGTGATGTTATGAATATTTATTTAATGATTTAATATTAAATCATTAAATAAATTGCCATTGGAAATTTAAAAAAAAATATTATAAATATAATTATTATGTTTTCTTGGTAAACTTGCATAGAAAAAGCATAGTTCGTGGCATAGCATAATAACGAGGCATGATATATACCAAAATTAAACAGCATCATTTCATATGGTATCGGAAATTCAATACGAAACTAATTCCTTAACATTTGCATTAATTTAAAAAATAAAATTAGAATTAGAATGAAATAATATTTATTAATACATTTTGTATTTTTTTTAAAGGCAAGTAATTTTTCTTTATCCTTCTTGCAGCTTCAATTTTTTTTGGAATTCTTAGCATTGAATAATTTTAATGGAAATCTTATGTCAATTTTTAATGGATTTCTTATAAGAATATGATTATTAAATTATTTAATATAAAAATATTTAATTTTTCTCGTTTAGTTTGATATGCTATTTTTGCATTATATATATTATTTAATTGAATGTAAATGCGTTGTAGTAAGAAATAAGATTCATTAAAAACTTAAAAGTATCAAATTATACGAGTTTCTATTGAGCAAGAAAAATATATATATATATATATATTTACAGTAAGTTATTTTTACTTGTATAAGCCAAAGCAGTGCTTTTAGTTTTAAAATTAAAATTCTATGTATCTTAATTTTGGAAAAAATAAAAACATATAGCAAAAATAAATAAATAATAATAATAAAAAAAAGGCCATGCATAAATAGAACGAACAATTATGAATAGTGTAACCATGCTTCCTCCTACACGCTGGCAGAAGTGCCCCATGTGGTGTTCAGGAGAAATGATGAGTTGGCCTACATATTCTCACCTGGCGAGAAAATATATTTCGAGCAATCCTGCTCGTAGCCGAGTTTCGTTTTATCGGCTAAGCAGTGGAGTCCTTCCAGGAAACTATAATTATCTGTGTTTTACTTTAAACGTGTTAAATATATTTGTCTCCAATTGTATGTGTGTGCTGTTTGTGCGTGTATAAATAAAATTGTGAGTTCTCAAACTTGTGCCTCAAGTACACCCATTTACAATCTGATTATCCAGCCAGCACTGCACAGCCTGTTATAAATATGTTTTAAATAAATATTTAACAAATATTATTTTGAGAATTTTATTATTTCTAGATGTAGCATAATGACATAATTTCAGTGGGAAAAAGAATGCGCTTACGAAATTCAGTTAAGTAATAAATGTGAAATAAAGAATTGCTTCAATTCCTCAAATAACAGATTACAGGTAACTTATAAATTTTTATTAAAAATTAAATTATTTTAAGATCTGAATATTTAACAAGATAATAAATTAAAAAGGGGAAAATAAAACTTGGTATTTACATATTAACGCCACCGCAGCTACAGATCTGAAGGTTTTTAAGTGGCGCCAATCAGCACTTAAAATTTTTGTGACAAATCATAAAATATATAAAACACTTTATTTAAAATCAAAACACTTTCAAAATTCAAAATACTTTATTAAAAAAACTAAGTAGTCAATCGGATTTCGGTGGAAAATGGGCCGATATAGAGTTTAACATAGATTCAAAACAGTCTCTATTTTGGCGCATTGGCACCTCTTTATTGGCGCATTAGCGCAACTTCTGTTGAAGGTGGCGTTAATACGTAAGTATCTAGAACTTATTATTTTTAAAGAAAACTTTAGCAATATTTCAAGTAATCAATAAAATTTCCAATATTTCCACAATAGGTGGAAATGGAAAAATTATGTATAATAGTGAAGAATTCACAAATTTAAAATATTAATAAAATGAATATATTTTAAATTTAATACATAAATAATCATCGTATAAGCAGTTAGCACTATATAGGGATTGCAATACCGGTATACCGAATACCGGTATTTTGAGCCATTTGTACAATTTTGTAATACCGGTATTCACAAGTTTACATACCGGTTTTTCGGTATTTACTAGAAATTTAAAATTCTCATGTGTGAAATTCTTATTCTTATCTGTGGAAACAAGGTTGTAGTTGTGAAGAAAGCCTGTAATATTTCGATATTTTTTTAATTAATGAGTTTGCTATTCACATTGTAATTGCATATCATACTCAAATGTTCAAAACATTTTTCAGATTTATTATATATATACTCATAAATAATACCTCATAATAATGAATAAGAATAACTTTAAAGAACATAAAAAATCAGTTGATAACACTTCGGTTTGGTTTCATTATTTATATGATGAAAAGAATGTGGTGGCACTATGTAAAAAATATTCAAGAATCATTAAAGTGAATGGAGGAAGTACAAGCGGACTCCATACACATTAAAAACCGAAACATGATACAAATTTGGTAAAGAGGAAAGTATCTAATTGCGATGAAGATACAAACTTAAGCACAGTTTCTAGGCCCACACCATCAGGAATTTTAGATTATTTTGAAAAAGAATAATTTGGAGGAAATTATAAGTAAACTGACAGCATTAGATGGTTTGCCATTTCGAGTATTTTGCACTTCTATTGAATTAAGAAAATCGCTATTCGCCAGAGGTTTTAAAAATCTACCATCATCGATTAATACTATAAGAAGAACTGTTATAAACTACAGTAACGGTGTTCGCAATTCTTTCAAACATGAGCTAATACAATTAAAAATAAATGATGAAAAATTTAGTCATACATTTGATGAATGGACTACAGAAATACTCGCTATTTAAATATAAATATTCATTCAGAAAAAAAAATTTTGGACTATAGGAATTACAGGTAAATACTTGGAAAAAAGCATATCGCGCATTTCTAACAGTACCATCATCTAGCGTAGATGCTGAAAGAGCGTTTTCGACAACTGGTAATTTTTGCACAAAATTACTTTCCAGGCTTAATGATAGTACAATTGATGCAATATATTTTTTAAATTTGGTTTTGAAATTGATTTCAAAATTTTGTAACAGTACCACAGACTGAACAGTGATATTTACACTTTTTTTGTGATTTAAATAAATAAGATGTTCCTTTACTTTTTTGTGATTCTTTATGTACTGTTATAATTTATAAGTTACAAATTTGTTTGTGATATTTACATTCTCTAATAAAACTGACAAAAAAAAAAAAAAAACACCTGTGGTTTCTTTCTTTTTCTAAAATTTCTACTTCTTTGGATAAATGCACTCCTAGCACTATATGTTGGCCAACAAATTAATCTTATTTGTTCTTCAAAGCAAAAATAGATGGCGCCACGATATAAAATTTTCTTTATAATTATTTACTAAAAATATAAACATAAAAAAAACATTTAAAAGCATATACATCATTTTCATCTATTCCCAACAGAGATATCACTATGACAATAACAGTCCTATAACTATAGAATAGCAGTCATTTCCATCTCCATTACCTTTTTCGCATGTAAATAAATATACAAGTTGTTTCCTTCAATCGAAGCTACATGAAAAAGATTAAGCTTTTCTTTAATTGGTACATCCAAATGACTTAAAAATATCAACAGCTTTTTCTGATTAGTTGAAAATTAGAAAGTAACTTGCCTATGAAATAATTAACATTTTTTCCTGCTTGCGAGAAAAATTAGACAATTTTTACTTTCTACCTTATAATGACAATGAAGCTATCATAACTGTAACTGTGTCAATTTAACAAATACAATTTTTTATTCATCTTTCATTAAGTAAAAGTTACTTAGCGAAGTTGAATAATTGACTTCTCATTAGGCAAGATAATTTTATAACTTTGTTTTGTCAAAAGTATATTACATGTTAAATTTATTTTAACCATCACATAAGATATCAAAGTTATACAAATGAGTTTTTAAATTTAGTATACCGAAAGTAATTTTTAAAAACATTTTAAATGCAACACATTTTTAAATCATTTAACTATTATTTTAATTTTTAAAAATCTTTTAGACTTTAAATTTTCAGTATCTTAGAAAAAAACACATATTTGAGTGTGTAGTATGTGTTAAAAAATATTCATTTGAACCTTCAGAACATAAAGAAAAACCAAATAATTTTTTATTTGGTTGAATTAAACTGTGTATAAAAAAATACAACGGTAAATCTGCCGTAAATAGACATTACACAACTCTTAAAGAGGTACAAATATGAACAATTGTGATGATGAAGCGACTCCAAGTACATATTTAGTGCCGCAAATTGTAATCCATACAGATGAAAAACCTTTTCAATGTGAAATGTGTGGAAAGAAATATAAAACAAAAGGAGTACTTAGAAAACATCGAAAACTTCATAATAGAAAACCACCGACATTACCTTTAAAAATTTGGACGTGTGCTGTGTGTGGGAAAGAATTCAAAAGTGAAGCTGGCCATTATAAACATAACAAGACTCACTTGATGGATACAAGAACACACAAATGTGACATTTGTCAAAAAATGTTTTTTGAGCGCTATTATTTGAAGCAGCACATTATGATTCACACAGGTGAAAGGCCCTTTCAGTGTGATATATGTTCCAAATCATTTAATCGTAAGAGCATACTTCTTAAACATACGGAGGTACATCTAGCTGAAAAACCCAAAAAATTGAGAACATTTAAATGTAGTGAGTGTGAAAAGGAATATACTTGCGCATCTAGCTTATCTGCTCATAAAAAGTCTCATTATATGGATACTAGAATTCATGTATGTAATTTTTGTAATAAAAAAATTTTCTGTAAGATCTAACTTAAAGAAGCATATTATGATCCATACAGGGGAAAAACCATTTGAATGTGAGATATGTGATAGAAAATTTAATCAGAATAGTACACTTATAAAACATAGGAAAACTCATTTTCTACCAGAGACTTCAACAAAGTGAAAGCATATTGACTATAAAAATAATGATTTAATATGATATATCATTATAGTCTAATTTAATTTGATACATCAAGTATTCTAAAGCTCACTTGGTTGATAAAGAAGACATTCATCACTTGTGTAAGGTAGAATACTAACTTTTCCTAGATTTGTACTTTAAAGTGCTTGTGACTCATACATAATTTGAGTGTGCTATTTGTCCAAAATAATGCAGTTAAAAGAGTTATTTTATGAAGCCACATTAACACCATTGAGCAACACTTTACAACTTGCTGCTCAATGCCTGGGTGTGAATGCTATTTGAGAAGCATATGTCCATCTTGTTGAAAACCTGAGGTAAAAGATTAATTTGCAAGTTTACTGATTATGGAAAAATGCTTAACTATGGAACATGGAAAATTATAATGAAATATAATGTATTGATTCAAAAAAAGTACATAGATGATATTCATATAAAATTTAAGAAGATTTTAACTTAACAACTATAAATTTTTTATCCATGCTTTTTTAAAACATATTTGAATTAAGAAAAGGGGAAAGCAATTCATTATTCCTTATCATGTTAGATATATTAATTAGATTTATAAATTGATGAAAAAAATTGAATGTCATATTTGTACATAAATTTAAGAGCAATAGAAAAATTTAGTATTAGTTTAGTAAATAGGCAGTTAAACATACCTTGACACACATGAGATTTATGTCGCTAATGTTGCATCTCATCCAAATGCTGTTAAACTATATATGAGACACTTTGATAGAAATTGAACATTTATAACTGAGTTACAAATAAACTTCATGGGATTTTCAAAGAAAGAATCATTTGCACGTTATTTCTGATAATCAAAAGAAAATGAGTAAGATGAATAAATAAAAAAAGAAGAAAGGAATAGATGTAAAATAGATGAACTGAGTAGAGCACTACATTATTAAATGGGAAATATGACAAGAAATTTTGAATTGCAACCATAACTAGAAAGAAAAAAATTTTAAAAACCAGAAAAGAAAAGTGAAATTCCCCTGTTGCTACAAGGTTATCAGATTTTTGTAGAAATTACATATTATAAGGCTGTAACAATACTCATTCTCAGACATACCTAATATTCAAGAATAAGAAAGAACTTTGTATCAGAAAATATTTTGTTATTTCACGGTTCTACATGTTTGATGCATTGGAATAAAAGGTGTTCAATGGTTTTTGGTGTTTTTCAGAACGATTATAAATGTGATGGGGTTAGACCAAATCTTGAAATTGATGGGCATGCTTTTTATGCAAAATTTAAGAATAATGTCTTTCTTTTGATTAATAGGGAGAAAGGGATGTTTAATACTAATTAAATGAATAAATTTTTGAGCATGTTTTCTGCTTATCCACTATTCTGTTTTGTAGTGACTTTTATTGTTGAAAAGTAAAATCCTCCAAAGATATCCAATAAGAAATGATAGTGCCTGCTGCTGATTTTGCTTGTTCATTCTCTATAATGTCAATGTATCCTGAGTGCAGATGAATTCAACTGTATAAATACTGTTGAAAATGTAATAAAAATAAAAAATTGTTTTTGCTTAGTGGTCTGTTTAAGGAAGTTTGGAAAAACAAGTTTGTATATGAATTTTTCTTATTTGATTTTGAGAAATTTTTATATTCACAAACATTGTTGCAAAATTAAAAATATAACTTAATTTTGCTGGGTATATAAGCATGCAAAATATATTTATGTGCTATATTATTAGATTTTATTTGTATGCCCCTATAATATAGACTTTATCATTGACTACATTGAATCATTTATTTTTTTATTTATTGAATATCATATGCATTTCTATGTTTGCAGTTTATTGTATTTGTTAAGGCTTCATATAATATCTTGAGGTATATTTACTCTACTAGAAAATTTAAATTAATAATTTGTTTTATTTAATAACTTAAGGTGAATTTCAATAAATTAAAAATTGGCTCTTTTCGTATTTCGCTTGTTATTCACCTCAGTGCATAAGTCATTAAATAGATGTGATAACAGGTGGACTGAAAAGTTCGAAAGGCTGACATAGATGGCGCTACTAGTATTAAATCCATATGTTTTAGTTAGCCCTAACCTTCAAAAAGACACATGTATAAATTTGACAGCTGTTGCACAATTTGTGTGTGAGTTATAGCATTTTTAGTGTTCATCACGAGCAGTCCACTCGGCTGACTGTCGATTGACACCGGTGTGAAACGATGGAGCCATGTTTCATCCATTGCCACATATCGACGCAAAAATTTGGGTTTATTACGATTGAACAGATCCAAACACTGCTTAGAATCATCAATTCGTTGTTGTTTTTGGTCGATTGTGAGCTCTTCGCTGCACCCACTTTGAAACAGAGCTGCATATCCAAATATTCATTCACGCTATGTCCAACACGTTCCTTTGATATCTTTCCTTTTAGGTCTCAGCTATCTCTTTATGTATTATTATAATTTATAGTTATTATATATTATATTATTATAGGGTATTATATATTATAGGGTCTCAGCTAACCTTATATCTAGGTTACGGCTAACTAAAAATCATATGGGTTTAATACTACTAGCGCCATCTATGTGTCAGCCTACGAACATGCCGTCAGCCCAACTGTTATATTGATGATATTTATTAACTTCACTTTACGGTTATCAGAAATATTTTAGACTTTTTGATGTTTTCGTCGGTAACAGCCTCTTTGGGGCGGCCACTGCGTGCATCGTCCTCGGTGCTCATTTCTGGGCCTCGTTTGAATTTAGCAAACCACTTCTACAGTTGATTTTCCTGGTGCAAAGTCCGAATAATGTTTATCAAGCCAAGCCTTTGGCTTCAATAGTATTTTTTCGCCAAAAAGCAAATGCTTTATTAACACACGGAATTCCGTTTTATCCATCTGGCGCTCGGCACCACAGGTTTCTGGTTCGAGTCCCGGCGGTGCCATGGATGTTTGTAGTGGTTCGAATCCACTTTAAAACCGTAGGTCCCGGTCTAACATGATCGTAGAGCGTTGTGGAGAGTGACATATTAAAAAAAAAAAAATAAAAAACTAACTGTTCATATATATAGTGATTAGGGATTATAGTCCTTGTTGCTTCACATCCCCATATACCACTTCATTCATCATCCTTTTTATCCATTTTTTCAAACTAATAAAAGTTGCTTCACTAAAATGCTATAACTCGCATACTAATAATGCAACAGCTGTCAAATTTATACACGTGTCTTTTTGAAGGTTAGGGCTAACTAACAATCATATGGATTTAATACTACTAGCGCCATCTATGTGTCAGCCTACGAACATGTCAGCCCAACTGTTATATTGATGATATTTATTAACTCACCAGACTTGATTGAAGTTTGTTAATGACATGTGGTTAATATTACAGTAATTAAAAATAATTTTATTCATTAGAATACTTCCAAGAAAGATAATATAAGTCCCAAAGGTGTCATGGATGTTTGTAGTGGTTCGAATCCCCTTAAACCGTAGGTTCCGGTCTAATGACTGACTGCAGAGCATTGGGCATAGGACTGACAACCCTACCCCATTAAAAGAAAAGCATCTCCTTGAAACTTTAAAAACTTGCCAGTCGGTAGATGGCTTTGCTCACCATGGAGATGTGTGCCTTTGTTGATGATGAATATTGAGATAAGAAAGACAAATTTAATACGGTGTATAGGAATGTATTGTCCAAGAATGGGCAAACATCCTTTTCTAACAGCACAGCATGTTTTAAAATTGACTTTGGCAAAAGGAGGAAAATTAGTCAATGGTACTCTGCCAGCTCTGATAAATGGATCCCTGTAGTTTATATATTCTACCAAACTTGTTTCATTATGATCGCCCAATACTTTATGATAAAGGTGATTAACTATGATCCATTAGCTAAAATGATAGATTTTTTAAAAAAGTGACCTTGAAACTTAACAATTATTAGCCTTCTTGTTATTAATTAATATATAACGCCATAAATTAATCCACTTGCATCTTGGATTCACTGCTTCCATTTCATCATAAAAACTCTCTTTAGCTAACATCACAGTTTGGTATTACATGAATAATTGGTTGGAAATTCACATTCATACACCATTCAATTGTAAATTCTTATATTCAATTGTAAATTTTATATTCAATTGTAGATTCTTATATTCAATAATGTTAAAAATCCATTTATCTATTTGGATGTCATTTTAAATAGCAGTAATCCATAATAATTTTTAAATTGCTTGGGGAAAACAAGAAAATAAGTTAATATTAAGTTCTGTGAGAAATGTAATGTAATACACAAATAATATACTAAACAATTTTAAAATAATAGATCAATAGTTTAGCATTAATGATTTAAACTGCCTTAAAAAAGGTTAATCGTTTCCATATTCCGAGTATTAAATTTTTAGCAAGCAAAGATTGCTACCCGAATTGTGCCAACAGCATATCGTATTGTCAAGGCTGCTATAAAAGAATTGTATCTAAAAAATATTTATACTTTCTTTTTATCATAACTGAGACAATTTTGTAGAATTTCCCTCTTTTACTCAACTTTTTAAATCTGTAAGTCATCAATCTTACTTTTTATATTGATTTTCACTAAGTGATAAATTTAATTATTACCTTGCTCACATGCATAGAAACCTCATGTACTTTTATTGCTCATTGCTTTTGTATTATTGATTTATAATTGTTTTGTTCCTCATTTTAAGTTTATTTATACTAAAAATAATTAATGAAAGTTTGTTTTATTGTTATTATTTTTGATAACTGGTGATAATTCTCCCATAATAGTGAGTAATTTTGCTTGTTTACAGTATATGCAAGAAAAGAATTTTATAGTATTTTGCAAATAATTTAGATAACTAAAACAATGTTTAAAAAAGTTATGAAAAATTAATTGATTATGAGAGAATGATGTAACATTATATAATATTCATATTGGAAATTAAATGCAATATTTTATAAATAAATGAATTATATGCATGAATATTATTTTGAGTTTCAAATAAATAATGCCTCCTTTTAGACATTTTTGACGTCTTTCTGTTTTTTTATGATTTAATAAAACTACAAAAATCTACATCATTCACATGTATTAAAGCAATCACAGAAGTATTTGTTTTGATATTAATATAAATTATTCTATTTTTTCAATATTATTTTCACTTCATACTTCTATTAAACAGTACTATCCATAATTTTTGAAAAAAAATTAATTTTAGAATTCTAGCCATTTCAAATAATGCTTTTTATATATTCTGTTTCCATTTAAAATTTTTATTTATAAGTAAAAATAAAAACTGATTTTGTTATTGTTTTAGATAACTGATGTTAATTCTGCAATTCTTGAGAATGTAGAACTCTTAAATTAATTGTTACTCTCTATTAGTAATTTTAAATTATCTGTTGTTTCCCATAATCTTAATAATTGAATCAAGTAAAATAGAATTACTACAATAAAATTATCAGTTATAGAAAAGAAATCTGTATTCTTTTGCAGAAAATGTTTTCCACGCATTCTGTCACCTTTATCTACAGATATAAAATGTACTAGTTGCAAAAAAAGTATAGAATTATCTAAATTTTAAAAATTTCCTACATTAATAGAATCTCACAAAAATTAAATTTTTTTGGATGATTATCTGCATGCTAATGATAACCTTATATAGTAGAATGATAATCATCCAGTGAATCAAACCATGTTGGAAAAATGAGTACCAAGTACGAAATAATTTTAATTTAGATATTTGTGTATACATATATAAAGTTTTTGAAATATTTATTTAAATCAGTTTTTGTTTGTTTTTAATATTTTATCCTTTTTTTAAATGTTGCACATTGTAAAGATGAAGTAAAAGATTATATATAAGGAAAAAAAAGAATAAAAATAAAACTAAAAAAATAAATAAATAAAGTAAAAATGTGACTACGCATTTATTTTCTTTTTCAAATGTTTTTGTAATTATAGAAAACTATTTAATTATTTTTTATTTGTCTCGGGTCCAACTTTTTAAATACGCCCTTTTTTTTTTGTTTTTTAATTTTTTTTCTCCTACTTTTTGGCATTTGTTTTTTAAAAAAAAATTAATTAATAAATTGTCAATAATATTAATGTTTGCAATTTCAAAATAATTTAAAAATGATAAAAAATCCAAAACATTTGTGAAAATAATAATTAAATTTATTCCAAAAATTTGAGATTTATCAAAAACATTTGTATAAGTTCATGGTCTTATTTTTTATTCATAAATTTATAAAATTAATACTTTCAAATATTTTAAGATTTAAAAACAATTATATAAGTAAAGTTATAGAATGAATTTTTTTAGTAGCTCAAGGCACTTTTTATTATGTTGTGAATTATATATATATATATAATTATGTTTTTTTCTACATAATATTATCATCCATATAAAGTTAAGAATATTTATATTTTAATTACTGACATGTTTCGCCCAAACAATGTTTTAAAAATAAAATTTATTAAACACATAACTTGATGTTTTACTAAAAGTTTTTACTGTCTTGGATATTTTCACAATTAATGAATCTGCTTTAGATTGAGAAGATTTTTTTTTTTAAATTAAAAATCTTAAATAAGTTATTTTACTTTTTTTATATCCAGTCATATTTTATTATTGTTTTGTTAGATATCTTGTTGTATTTATTATTTTTTTAAAAAATGTTGATAAATATCTCATTTAAGAAGAGAGGAAATTTATGCAATAAGCAATTAAACATTAGATGGAGAAAACGAAAAATAAGATTTTATTTATAGAAATCATAGTTTACACACAAGAAAAATTTACATCTTTATATTTATAAATTATAAATAAAATTTTTTTAATTTAGAAAATCAGTGAATGAGTGGTAATAAAATGCAAACACAAATGTAAATAATATAATAATATCATAACAATTACATAAACTATAATATAACCCAGATTTTTTAAACAAAAATCAATAATAAAAAAAATGCATAGGAAATGAATTTTTTTTTGGTCATATTCTTCATGGGGATTGGGGTAAAAAATTCAAATGAGAGAAAATGTCACTTAAGAGATTAGGGATAATTTCTCTTTTGCCCCTTTCCCAAAAAAGTAAAACAGTGTACCTTTATATGTGTGAACGTAATTTTCCACTATAGACTCTATAAAAAGAAAAATATAGTAAAATATGTGATATCTCTGTAATCACAATTTTTTTTTTCTGTTAGGTAAAATTTAAAATAAAATTTTTCTGAAAAATTTTATAATATTAATTTAAGCAACTCTTTTAAACTGCTATAATTTGTTAACTATTATTTATTTTTTTGATGTTACTTATAAAACAATAAGTCAAAAAAGATTTATGCAAGTAATGGAGGTTATCACAGTGAGAAGACAAATTTTATGTGCCCACACTGCACACAAACCAAAATATCTCCAAATCTTATTTCTTTTGTGTTGTACTGGCTTTTGGTTATCACAAAATTTTGTAAAATTTTATTCTAAAATGCTTATAAAATAAAGAGCTGATTCTCAGTAGCAAACTGTATTCTTTGAAAATTACAAACCTGCAATTGCTATAAAGTAAACTGAATTGTGTTATAAGTGGAACATTTGGTCTTGAATCAGTATATTTGCCTTACCTAACATTCATACTCCCTGCCATTTGAATATTCTGAATTTAAAAGCAAACTAAAAAAAATGATTGAAGGCTGGTATTGGAAAAATTTAAAAATAAAAGTTTGAGAACCACTACCAAAACATCTTAATGAAGCATGAAAGATATTTAATAATACTTACTTACTTTTCAAGCAAGATCATATGACTCTTGAGAACGCTTTTGTCATGTCAATACCTCGTCAGATGCTTTGATATGTAATTTCTTAGCCGTTTCCTTTCAAGCGCCTATACCTTTTGGAGTTGACATCAGAAGCTTTTCCTTGTAGTATAGGTCAAAAGTCTATTATTAGATCTTCCTTGTTTTAAGTCTTGTGGACTTGTGCCATTTTTTCAGCTGTGCTTCGATACCTGATCAGAAAGAGTTGTGTTGAAACTCATTAGTTCTGTTTGAGCTGGAAAATATAAATTTAAAAAATGAAGTTGTTTTTTGATTATCAAATTCAAGTATGCAAATTAAAAAGAAATTTTATAATAAAAAAAAAAAGCTTTTAATAGTTTTTGAAAAACAAGATTAGTGTAAATATACTTACTTATAGAATCCATTAAAAAAGAATTCAATCTATTTAAAAATAAAGCCAATCAGTTAAGAATTAAGCCTGTAAATAATTTATAAATTAATTTTTAATCTCAGAATTTTTGTATGCAATAATATTATAAAATAATGATGATAAATTCATACATCAGGGGAAAAGAAAGAATGTTTTAACTCTTTCAGTTATGATGTGTATTTTTGTTAAATGTGCTGGAAAGTGAGTATTTGACTTTATATTTTGTGCAACAGAGCTCAATGCAATGTTGAATGCAAATCTTATTGCTAAAACTAAAATAGTTTTACAGACGGTTCCGAGAGATTATTAAGACATAGGATGATACTTCATGTGCCATACATTTGATGCTGGCACTACATCTTGCAAGAGGAAAAA